>SNQJ01S0029936.1:48444-73713 GCA_010110895.2 Picea sitchensis
GTCGGGTATATGAAAATTCGTAAGTATGAAATCTCTTGACCTTAAAATGTCCTTTATTCTGATCTGGAACTTCTTGGCAGGATACAGATATCAGAGTGGGTTAAATGACAACCCTGTCGAGGCTATGAACGCCTGCTGGCAGCAGTGGCCCTGTCAACATTATTGGAGATTTTATCTTTAATATCGTGGCTTGCTTGTCTTAATACTGTTATCAGTTTTCATCCTTTAAGCACTGCTGGAATATTTGATTACTAATGATGTTTAAACAATTTTCTGGTTGTTTTTGAGTTAGAATTATTCTCATTATCATAATCTGAATTTGTTCTTTTGGCAGAGATAACTGCTTCTCCCAGTATGTCGCCATTGTTGGCAGCCATTTCGCATTTTTATCCTATCTTTATAAGTTTCCTACACAAGTGTTTTGAAACCCTTGATTCTCATCGCAATCTTTTCAATAAAACAACACTATTATTTTGCGCATTCACACACCTGCCTTTTGTTCTCATTTTCAAGACTGCAAGCGTGAAAACTTTGATTTCGAAGTCATGTCAATGGCATTAAAATCGTCACTGGATTATTATGGTTACTCTTGTCTATGTGTTCATTGAATTTCCAATTCAATTATGGTCACACAGTTGGCAAGACACCAAAACCTTTGCTCATTTGGCATTTTTTTCTTTTTAATATGATTTCATTTTTATGAGACTGTGATGATATTCTAATGATTGTGATTGAGTCCTTGATTCAATGGTGGTTTGATGTTCTATTTCTTTTGATCGAATTCAATGGTTTCATAACAACGCATTAACATGGTGATTAGACCCTTAATTCAATGGTTTCATACAAAGCATACGTTTTATGATAAAATCCTTGGTGTTATATTCGAAACATTATTTTGATTTTAAAACCATGCAAACACTATTGCTTGTGAAAATTTTTGGGTCAACTTACCATAGTTTTCATTAATTGTTTGAATGGAATTGCTTTTAACACATTGCAATAGTGATCACCATATGCGTCGTCGATTGTACATTTGGATATGACTGTTTTGCATGGGTTGATTTCATTCCACCACCCTCGCACACTTAGGCATTAATGCCTTCCTTCTATCCTGGGTTACCTCTGTTGGTTTTTGGGGAAATCTCTGAGCATTCGATCCTGCGTAATCCCTGTCCAAACCCCTGTCCGTTTACCCTACCCACTGTGTGCCCTCTCCTATGGCACCTATGGTGTGCATAGAACCTAATTGCAGCCAAACACTCCTGCTACTCGACAATGCTCATGAGGATTTGGAAAATAGTGGATGGCTGGTTTTTATCCAAAGATTTGAGGGTTTCAACCTTTCTATAGCCCAACAATTTTTCGTCACCTTCGACGGATGCAGAGCTAAGGTCGGAGACATACAACTCGAGCTAAATGAGGAATTCCTCTGCTCAGCTACAGGCTTACCAGCTACAGGGCAGAGGTGGTTTAAGAACTCCAAAGTGGATGAGGTGTCGTTGCCGCTCCTATTCACATCGAGAAAGATTGTTAGTTGTGATAGAGGTATGCCTGTCACTGCCCTCAAACCCAGGTGGCATGATCTATTGGGAATTGTTAAGCAGTTTGTGACTTGCGAAGGTCGTTATGGTTTGGTATTTCTGTATCATCTTCGGTTATTGATGAATTTTATACACTACCCTCTGAACATGTCGCACTATCTCCTACGTAGTCTTTACAAAATGTCGAAACGATTTAAGCGCGAGAAGGCTGATAGCAGCCTTTTCCATATTTGCTTGATCAAGATCATTATCGTTCATCATTTGAAGCTTAGTGGTGACTGTTGGCAAGCCTTCCTATCAAGGAATGGCTTTGCCACTCCTGAGTGTGTTCAGGTAGACAAGGTTGTGGTCACTGAAACCCTAGTTGTGCCTATCGTGCCATCTCCTACCCTTATACCCCCTGTCAAACCCTCGAATTGCCCCAACTTTGACCTACCTGATACCATGGCCGACCCGTGTGGTAAAGATAATACTAAGGCCATCAAGAGGCCTGTAAGGAAGAAAGGAAAAGGTGATACTAGTGTCAACAGTAGGGGAAAGAAGAATGCACGATGGATATCGAGATGTGCTCGAAACAAGCCCAGACAGAGCACTGACTAGAAGCCTATCGTCTTGAGCGAGGATTCAAACTCTGAGATTGAACGTTTCCTAGCCGAGGAATACCCTTACTCTCATGGCCTCTACTCTATGGAACCCTATGACTATGTTTCCAACCTACCTCCATGCCTCAAGAATGACCCTAACTACCTGAGAATTAAGCTTCATAATGAAACCCCTGGTAACTTGAAAGAACCCTCGCCTGTAATGCCAAGGCCCGACCAATCATTGTGTACTCAATGCAATTCTTGGCTTGAACGTTATTACACGGATGTTTCCATGTTGCAATCTAAGATTAAATCATTAGAGGAACGAATTACTATGTTGTCAAAAGAAAGAGATAGGCTACAAGCCAACGAGAAGAAACAAAAGACTACGAGTTCAATTGTCTTCAGAAATGTTGAGGCAGCAATGGCCTTTGTCAATTCAAACTTATCCTGACCGAATTGTTTTCCTACATCCCAAGTATGGTTTTTTCCACATCGATTTTGTATGATTTGGTTTGAACTAGCATAGTCGATTAGTCTTGTTTGTTAAATAGATTAGAAATAATTTTGTTTACCATGAATTATTAGAAATGATTTAGTTTTTGTATTTGAATTAGCACAAAAGATTTCATTTAGAATTAGCATAAACTATTTTTTTTGCATCGATTCGTTTTGCTAAAATCAAATATGGCTATGATTTGGTTAATGCAAATTTATTGTTCTCGGATTAGTATAAACGATTGAATTGTTTCCTAATTAGTTTGATTCGATTTTGTTTGGTTTGCTTTTGAAATGATTCTATACGTTTGAATTAGCATATTCGTTTGTATATGCGTTGGATTCAAAGTTTGGTTTGATATAGTTCTGTTAGTTTTAAATTAAAAAATGATCTTGTTAGTTTTGTTTTGATTCAACCATGATTTTGCTAAGTTCTGAGTCGACATAAACTATTGCGTTTGTATTGAATATGAAAGATTTGCTCAATCGATTATAGTCTGTTTCGATTGAGATTGATTCAAAAATGATTTCATTGGTTTCGAATTATCAAAACGATTCTGTCTGCTCCGAATTGGTAATAAAAAATGTTTCACAGATTGCATATATCTCTGTTACCATTCGGTTAATTAAACATGATTTCGTTTGTCCTGAATTTGCATAAAAGTTATGGTTTGTTTGGCATGAATGATTCACTTTGTCTTCAATTAGTAATCAAATATTTGGTTTAATAGGTCGAATATATTTCTGTTATCATTTTGATTGATTAAAAACGATTTTGTTTGCAAATAAGATCAGCTACAGAATCGTGAGATTCTGTAGCTAGTCTTAAAATCTAGATTTTTGTTAATTTTACCAATAAAACATTATCTAAACTTGTCTATTCTTGTCCACCTACAGGTACCTACGAATTTCAATGGCAAATTGGACATGCTATGGCAGTTTAGAGCATGCTTTTTATGATGTAGTTTTGTTTTAGGTTGCTAGCTTGAGTCAGAAATAGAGACTTGGGAGATTGTTCCCATATTTTTTGTAAACTGTTTTTGATAATTCCCACAGGGATGTTTTACCCTGTGGCCTTTATATACTCATTTATTTTTGTAAGGAAGCCATCGACTAGTGGGAAGAACAAATACTATGGATTCATGATGATACAAACTCGAATGGAAGTGGATCTTTTGTAACAGCTTTAGCTTTCAATTTATCATACTTTCGTTCAGGTTTTGTGCATTTTAATTTGTGATTAAGTCATTGACTACTTTAGATATCAAGACTTATTACAGGTTAATGCGTTGTGATTTAAATTCTGTCCATGTCTTATGTATCTCAATTTTAATACAACAATTACTCTATTTCGATTTAATGAATAAAGGTTTATCTTCTTCGTTAAATGAATCATTTGGTACAAATCTTCGCATACGGGTTTATCTAATTGTGATGGTTTGTAAATTATAAGATTGTTGTCGTTTTATGTCTTATTTTTTCTATCATTGATATTCAAAAGAGCACTGCTTCTTCCTATTTACAAGAAGCTTGTGAAAAATATGGTATGGGTTTCCTCCCATCGAACAACTGAATCAAACACTTTGCACGGGACAAATTGGAAAGCGTTATTACAGGTTAGTTTATTAGTGTTATTTAAGTAGTTTAGATATATATACATAGTTCAGATTTATAGTTAGGATTATTATTTTAATTACTCAGCTTAGATAGTTTTCATTTTATTTCTTTCTCATAAAATTCAAAAAATTCAAAAAACAATAGTTTTGTTGTCATAGGACAGTTTACAAATGATTTTTGCAGGTTTTCATTTAAAATCTGTAATCTGTAAATATTGTACATTTGTGATTAAGATTTAATTGTGTTGATAAGCTGAACATTTAGTAAGTAGTACAATTTCTCTTAGCATTAGTTAGTAAACTGTATATATACATTTCAGATTTGTTTATAGTTCGCTTTAATTGTTGTTTTCATTTAGATTAGTTCTTTTAGTTAGTTTTCTTTCGTTTTCTTAGGACTTAGATCGGCCAACGGAACCGCTAAACCCATCGGGGTGAATCATCCCAAACGGCTTGGGTTATTTAGACAACCCCGGACCGGATCCACTCCTCCAGTTGACGAGCGTTCATTTTCGCCCATCAACACTAGCCTATCATGAGATGACACATGGAAATACGTGAATGATGGAGACATATGGCAGGTTTTTATTGGTTACTTGTGGATATTACTAGCCTATCATGAGATGACACATGGAGATACATGAATGATTGATTCATAAGTGACTATTCATGAGGTGGAGTTTGTGGATGGTGACATATGGAAGCTTACCAGTGGAGACACATGGCAAGTTTTTATTGGTTACATGTGGATATTACTAGCCTATCATGAGATGACATATGGAAATATTCATGAGGTGGATTTTATGGATGGTGACACGTGGAAGCTTACTAATGGAGACACATGGTAGGTTTTTATTGGTTACATGTGGATATTACTAGCCTATCATGAGATGACACATTGAAATACGTGAATGAATCATGGAAATACGTGAATGATTGATTCATAAGTGACTATTCATGAGGTGTAGGTTGATTGGTTGACTAAAATATAATTATTTAATTGATTTTCTATGGCGAGGTCGAACCCTCCTAAGCTCCATAGTATTTTCTCTCATGTTTCATATTAAGTGTAAGATACACTTAATAATATATACTATTAAAAATCCCATACTCCCATGCATGTGGGATGAATATTTTTTATCAAAATTCGAATTTACAAAGGAGGAAAACGGATTTCAGATCAAGGGCCCACATTTTCCATGAATTTAATCTACGGTGCATGCATCACGATTTTGCAAAGGTCATAACTTGAGTTCCGAGTGTCAAAATCATACAAAAATTATATCGTTGGAAAGGTATTTCAACGAAGAAGATGTTGGTATAGGTTTCAAGGATTAAAAATGGCCATATTTTCCCCATAAATTAAAATATCAGTCAATTTCATTTTTGAATGGGTCTTCATGACATTTCAACTTTAGGAGCTCATATCGTGAGATCCGGTGGATGGATTTGGGAAAAGTTTACATCATTAGAAAGATAAGATGATGAAGATCACATATGAAGTGATTTTATGGCTAAAACGTTGATTATCACTTACTAAAAATTAGAACACAATCCCTTTAAAAGGGTAATTAATTGAATTTTGAAAATATAAGTTTATTTAAAAAAAAATTATTAAAAAAGGAAAGGTTCCCATTTTAAAGATATGAATGATAATGATGTGGATTCATTATTAATCATTTTAATTAGGCATTAAATAAATAATATTTTTCAAGAAGAAAAGTGTAAGGAAATTCAAGAGAGAAAAAAACCCTAACTACTCAAGTAGTTAGAAAATCTCATTTTAAAAAGAAAGGAAAAGAAGGGCTTCAAGAAGGGTTCCAAAATCAGAATTATCAAAGGGGAAGGTTAGAAGATCATAATATCAAAATAAGAATAAGGTTCAACCATGAATACACAACCAATCTTCTGATAAAGGAAAATGGATCTCCATCTTCTCCACTCTTTCTCTTCTTCTACACCATTTCTCATAGCTTTATGCTTGAATCTTTGAATTGGGCACAAGGCTGAGTTCTTGAGTGTTCTTCTTGTATTATTCTAAAAACAATTCTTATATGATAATGGAGTATTTACAGCCATTTACAACACTTTCAAATCTTTTGTGATGAAGAACATGTTTCATGAATAAACACCACAAATTATTGCTCTGGGGTTTATATCAATTGTATATTGTAACTTTGAGTCATAAGTATGAGGTATTTGAGATTGACCTATCAAATTATCTTTTTGGTCTTGATAGTAATACTCTTTTGAAATTCTTTGATATGATCAAGTTATTCTCTCCTATTTCTCGTGAAGAAGATATGGATGTATTTGTATGTAATTAAGAATATTGTGTATGTGGTGCTAGTCACAAAGAAGTTATGATGTTGAATCCCTCCTTCAATATTTTCTTATTGTCCACTCAAGAAAATTTATGGACTGATTCTTCATTCAATTGGAAACTCTCATTGGCTTGTTTCTACATTCATTTCGCCACCCCATACCATTTCGTCTTACAATCATTTATACAAAAAATCTTGAAACTATAATTTGTTTCAGATCTGAAAAGTCTCACATAATTTCTAGGATCCTTAAGATCCTATAATCACTCTATAAGTTCACAACTTACTCTTAGGATATCTCCCTAGAAATCACACTTTCGAAATATGCTCACAAAGATAGATTTGATTACATTCTCAATTCAACAAACCTCATCCTATGAAATCCTTTTAGAAATCAATTAAACATAGGAAATTACATTAATTCAATCATAGGAAACCCACTCCCTCAGTAAAACAAAATACCCCTAGGTCTAATCAAATGAATAAGGTTTTGAAGAAAGGGTGCTCCTACATCAGAGGGCATGGTAGAGGAAGAAGAAACAACCCTGGGAGATGTTACTTTCATTGCAACTATTGTAATAAAGATGATCACCTTGAAAATGATTGTTTGAAGAAGACAAGAGACACCTTTGAAGCAAATTTTAGTAAAGATGAAGGTGAGAACTCTCAAACTTTGTTTCTCACATGTAATAGATTTGATTCCAAAGATGATTTTGTATGGTATTTAGATAGTGGTTTCTCAAATCACATGACTAGAAATAAAAATTATTTTGTAAACTTAGATGAGAGTGTGAAGGGAAAATTTGATTTTGGAAATGATAATGAGGCATAAGTAATGGGAAAATTTATCCTTTCCAAAAACTTCAAGAATGGAACTATTATGTGGGTACATTATGATTTGTTTTTTCCAAGTTTGAAGCATAACTTGATTATCATAGGGAATATAAATTCTAAAAACTATAAAACTATTTTTGAAGGAAAGTTTTGTAATATTTTTAACAACAATGGCTTTGTCACCGAAGATCCGATGAAAAATAGTAGGATGTTTTTATTAAGTATTGAATCAAATGTAGCTTGATTGAAGGCCTCAATTGATGATTCTTGGTTATGGAACAAGAGGTTTGGGCACCTTAATTTTGGATCTCTTTCCTTCATGCAAAATAAGAACTTGGTAAGAGGTTTTCCTTTATTCATAGACCTAGATAAATAAGATATGTGAAGGTTATGCAATAGGGAAGCAACATAGAGACAAATTTGCCCATCATCATTTTAGAGCACATGAACCTTTAGCCATAGTGCATGCAAATACTTGTGGCCCCATGCAAACTTTATCTCTTGGAAAGAATATGTATTTTCTTCTCTGTGTAAATGACTTTTCAAGGATGTCTTGGGTCTATTTCTTAAGTGATCAATCTCAATATTTTATTTTCTTTAAAAACTTTAAATCACTTGTTGAGAAGGAATCATGATACTATTTGAAAGTTTTGAGAACTGATCGAGGTGGAGAATTCACCTCCAATGATTTCAAAGAATTCTGAAGCTCACATGGCATCAAGATGGAGTTAACTACTACATACACTCCTCAACAAAATAGAGTAGCGGAGAGGAAAAACAGAACAATTGTAGGGATGTCTAGATGTGTGTTGAAACAAATGTGTTTGTCAAACATGTATTGGGAATATTTATTCCATGAAGCTATATAAATCCTCAACAGAAGTCATACAATGTTGGTAAAAAATTCTACTCCTTATGAAGCTTGTTTTTGTAAAAAAATAATTGTTTCTCATCTAAAAGTTTTTGGGTATAAATGCTTTGTTCACATTCCTCCACCACAAAGACAAAAATTAGATGGAAAATTTGTGAGATGTATTTTTATTGGATATTCATAATAAATCAAGTATTATAGGTGTTATGATCCACTTACTAATAGGCTTTATGTTAGTAGAGACGTGATATTTTATGAAGGGGGAGTTTATCTCAAGAATGAAGGAGAAGATAAAGTGATTACTCCACATATTGAAAAAATAATCTTTGATAACAATGATCGATATTTGTAGCCCTCTACTGTAAGAAACAAAGACTCACCTTAAAGGAGTTCTCCATCAAAGGCATCTTCATCTTCTCCAACAACAAGACCTCATGTTGATACCTAAGAAACATCTCCATCTAGTCCTCATAGAAAAACAAGATATTTTAAGGAGATATATGAAACATATAGGTATGTTGGTGATAATTTGGCTCTTCTTTCTTCTTCCCATGTTGAACCATTTAATTTTAAAGAATATTTCATTGATGAGCCATGGGTGCAAGCCATGGAGGATGATATGTCATAGATTGAGAAAAATGATACACGAGAGTTAGTTGATCTTCCTAATGGAAAATACAGTATTGGAGTAAAGTGTATTTACAAGTTAAAATTTAATATGGATGGAAGTATTTCAAAATATAAAGCATGTTTAGTTGAAAAAGGATATGTGTAGCAAGAAAGTATTGACTATGAGGAAACATTTTCTCTTATAGAAAGACTTGAAATTGTAAGAACTTTATTTCCATTGCATCTTAATTAAAGTTAACAATTTATAATATGGGTGTTAAATATGCCTTCTTAAATGGATATTTGAAGGAAGAAGTTTATGTAGAACAACCTCAAGGTTTCATTGCTAAAGGTAAGAAAGATAAGGTTTATATAGGCTTAAAAATGATCTTAATGGTCTTAAACAAGCCCCTAGATCTTCGTAATATAGAATATATAACTATCTTCAGGATCATGACTTTGATAAATGTCATTTGAATAGTGCCATGTACAAAAATGTTGTGAGATCAAATTTCATCATTCGTTGCTTATATGTAGATGACTTAATATTTATGGGAACCTCGGTCTCACATGTGAAGGAGTTCAAAGAGGAAATGAAATATGAATTTGAGATGTTTGATTTAGGAGAAATGCAACATTTTTTGTGTATGCAAATCAAACAAACACCTGCAGGTATATTGGGCCACCAGGAAGGACAACCCCCTTCCTTTTCCATTCAACACAAGAGAGTTTAGCATGTAAGTAATTATTTCTATTGTATTATTCTCTCACCAATTTTGGTTGAGCAAAGAGTTGCTAAATAAATGTTAGTGTGTTAGTTTTTGTCATCCAGTCAAAATGCAAACATCCCTCGCCAATCTAGTTAAGCAGGGAATTTCTAAAATAAAGTTTAGCATGTCAGTAATGTCAGTTAGTTACTAGGGAAACAACCCTTGCAATTCTGTTTAAGAGGGCACTTTAGAAATAAAGAAAAAAATTATTTTGTAGCTGCATATGCTGTAGCAGAAAAAGTCGCCTTTCATAGTATTAAGAGGGCACTCCTCTCTTCTACGTAAACCGATGTTCGTTTAATTCTCACTTTCAATGTTTTTCTCTGTCATTCTCTATGTATTTTGTATTGTGCAATGTTTTTATTCTTGTGTGCCAGTCTATTATGTTGTTGCATTTTAATTTTGCATATAGAATTGAGGATCAATTGGTATCAGAGCCTGGATCCAAGTTAGCTTTTTCTCAGCCACAAAATTCAGAAGAGAGGTCATCCAACAAATTTGTTTTCCATAGCCAGACGTCCTTCTCAGGACTTCTAGTGCACTCTCCTTAGGGCTTCTACCACCTTCATTTTTCAACATTCTCCACACACCCTATTCAGGGTACTAGGTGCCTTCTAAGTGCACTCAAGAGTTCAGTGATTATCATGGCAACATACAGTGACATATCAACAACTGTGGTGAATGAAAATTATGTCGTCGCGAAGAGAGATTTATACAAAGGATTCCACATCCACTTCAACAAATCGAACTCAGGATTTAATGATGGCTCTCCAAGAGCTACTCCATCTGCAACAATGTAGACCTCCAACACCCATGCAACTCGATGCATGCCTCCAATTACCAAAGTTTGCGAGCCAAATGCATGGCGAGAATGTTGACTTTTGGCTTCATAGTATTTCCACATAATTCAATACATGTACTGAGATGACAGAAGACATGAAGCTTCAGATATCCATTCTGCAACTTGGGGGATTTACGTAGACATGGTGGGACACTCAGTTGGAGAATTATTCTTGGGTCATGGATAGAGACGACCAAGTCGAGACACATACACCACACATTATGAGGTGGGATGGATTCTTCTAGGCTCTTAGAGAGTGCTTCGACCCACCAAGTTATCGCCAGAACCTCCTCTCCAAATGGTTGCAGCTCCAACAACTTTCCAATTAGTCTGTCCAGAGATACATCAACATCTTCTGCAAACTACGCATCCAACTACACATCGTCGATCTGGAAGAGGTATTAATTATTAAATTCATTTATGGTTTATTAATTCATCTATGTTATGAAGTGAATTAGTTTGAAAGCTCTTCCTTGAATAAGGAATTTCTTCAGGCCTTAGCCATGGAACGCAAAGTGGCACCTTGAACCCTCTCTCCCCAATCCCAAGTTGGTCCCTCTAATTTTGGTACTTCACCTACTATTCCCTCCCCTCATTTACATGCCTCACCCGCATCTCTCCGTAATGCAACCTAGTGTACCTTCCACAAGACCAACTCGCATGCTTCTACCGACTGTTGAGAAATTCAGAACCTTTTCCACAACAAAACTCTTTTTGTTGAGGTCGCTTAGTTTGATTCCCTTGACCCTCCTCAAGTTGTTTCTCTTGAAAATCCTACAAAAGTTGACCCATCTCTAATTTTTATTACCACCAATGAACACAACACGTCTCATGTGCCCATGTTTACCCACAATTGTCAAATTAAGAACGAATTGGATACTCTCATCCTGGACAGCAAAATCCAAATGAACCTCATCTCCAAGGACTGGGTCCAACGTCTACAAATCCTAACTATTCCACGCCCCAAACCATATTGACTCAGATGGGTACAAAAGGAAGGCCCACTCCTCACTATCTTTCGGTGTTGCGCGATGACCTTCACTATTGTCCCTTTCCAAGATACTGTGGTGTGTGATGTTTCACCTTTAGATTGTGTTAACCTGTTACATGGAATCCCCTACCAGCATACCCAAAATGATGTTTATCACGCTAAATTTCATAAATACCACTTGCAACATGAGAGATGCTCCTATGTACTTACTTCCTCTGCTCCTCATTCGACATAGCCTTTGACCGGACAAACGATCGCTAAGAAAGTCACTTTGAACAAATATGTTTCCTTTTTTTTGGTAAGCCCCATCAAACCATACCATCTGACCAACACAACACATTAGGACATAGCTTCCCCACTTCAAGAAGTTTCCATGATCTTCCCCCAATCCACTAGATTTCCCCTGTCTTCCTCTATTAATCACAACATTTATCTCCTATCGAAAGCCTCTTTTTCCAACTCCCCTTCCTACCACCTTGCTCCTCGAGAGACAACTCTAATAGCATGCCATCCTAGCTAACTTTTGCATTCAGGCCCTACTTCACCTTCATCATTTCCTTATGTGTCTCCAACATTTATTTTGTCAGAGTAGGTTTCTCTTCCAATAGTTGTAGTCGATAGGTTAAATACTCCAACACAAGTGCCATCATATTATAACACTCCGCCTCATAGTTCCTCTTTGGTCAAATAGATTATTGAGAAAGATTTTGGAAAACAACATTCTTCCAAATACAATATAGCTAGGCAAAATCGTTTCCAGAGGTATCCCTTCTTAGTTTAAGCAATGAATCAACGAGGATGTATTGGTATCACCCGTTGTCTTTCCAGGGAACTTTAATTTAAGGCACATGTTGAAGAATCTCGTGCATGAGTATTTTGGGCAGAGCATCAATTCCGAGGAAAACCTCATCAGCTGCACTCACCTAGATATGGTTCTGAAATAGTTTGAGAAAGTATTCGCGAGAATGCAGTGAAAATTTATTCATTTGTTGGTAGGAGAGGGGACGCTTCCAGATCTAAACAGGGAGGAATTGGGACACCAGGAAGGGCGCCCCCCTTCCTTTTCCATGCAACACAAGAGAGTTTAACATGTGTGTAGTTATTTCTATTGTATTTTTCTCTTGCCAATTTTGGTAGAGAAAGGCGTTGTTGAATAAATGTTAGTGTGTTAGTTTGTGTCAGTGAGTCAAAATGTAAACAACCCTTTCGAGTCTAGTTAAGTAGGGTGTTTCTAAAATAAAGTCTAACATGTTAGTCAGTTTCTAGGGAAACAACCCTTGCAAGTCTGGTTAAGAGGGCACTTTAGAATTAAAGCATCAACTTCTTTTGTAATTGCAATTGTTGTAGAGGAAAAAGTCGCCCTGCATAGTATTAAGAGGGAACTCCTCTCTTATGAATAAACCAATGGTCATTTAGTTCTCACTTCCAATGTTTTTCTCTATCATTATCTACGTATTTTCTATTGTGCAACATTTTTATTCTTGCGTGTCATTCTATTATGTTGTTGCATTTTATTTTTTCATATAGAATTACAAATCATATATACAGTTTTCAATCCAAATATGTTGAAGACTTGTTGAAGTGGTTTAACATGAAAGGTTGTAAACTTGTTAACACTCCCATAATTGTTGGGCATAAATTTATGAAGGAAGACGAGACTCCACTTGGTAATGCCACTTTTTACAGATCTTTGATTGGGATTCTTATGTTTCTAACAACCATCAGACTAGACATTGTTTTTCTTGTGAGTTTGGTCGCTAGGTTCATGCATCAACCTCATGACTCTCATTGGCAGTAAGAAAAAATAATTCTCAGATATGTAAGTGATACCAGAATTTTGGATTGTTTTATGATGCTACTAATGATTACATTGTTGTAGCATACACAAATGCAAATTGGGTTAGGCAGCTTGGAAAATTGAAAGAGTACTTTTGAATATGCTTTTCTCTTTGGAGGAAATCTTATTTCTTGGAGCAACAAAAAACAACCTACTGTTTCTCTATCTACCGCTGAAGCAGAGTATATTACAACATCATCAACAAGTACACGAGTTATTTGGATGGAGAGACTATTTGAAGACTTGGGAATGGAATTCAATAAACCCATCAAAGTTTATTGTGAGAATCAAAGCACAATCTCCATGAAAAAAATCCACTATTTCACAATAGGAACAAACATCATGATATTCGACATCATTTCGTTCGAGATCTTCTATAACAAAAATTTATCTCTTCTAAATTTTATTGATTTAAAGATAAACTCGTAGACATTTTTACTAAGGCTCTTCAAAGGATAGATTTAAAAATCTTAGATTTTGTTGGGAATTCAAAAGCTTGACATCAAAGTGGGGCGGGTTTAAAGGAAATGGTGGTTAGTTTTTACACGTACAATGGACACCTAGACATTTATGAACTCTAGATGTAAATCTAAAAATTGCCAATTGTTTGAGTGAAGTTTTGCACATTTTTTCCTCATCAACTACATTGGGTCCTTAATGCAATCGCCGCACGCTTAGTTAATTTTAGTTTTCTTCTTATCTTCTGTGCAGAAAAAAGGATAAATGCTCTTCTCATTTACATTTATTTTACCTTTTTCACAAAGTTGTTGTCACATAATGGTGTTGTAGTGTTTTTTTTTCTTTATGCAAACAAAGTGCCACTGTAATTTTTTTATATGAAAGAGAGTTGTGCTATAGTGTTTGTATAATCTACAACAATTTTTGAATCACAAAGTTATATTTAAAGAAAAGCGTTTGCTTTTTTTTTTGGAATTTTTGAAATGGATATGAGTTTGTTGAGTGTGATGTGATTTTTTAACAATCACTTAAATCCTTTTGCTTAAATTTTTCTTCATTTTCAAACTTACGTGTTAAGGATAAAGAGACTAAGCTCCCACGCAACATTTGCTAGAATAAGTTATTGGATGAGTTTGACATATTAATATAAGTTAAAATGAATCATATAAATTGTCAATTGTCTTCGGATTAAGAATCGATTAAGCATATAAAAAGATAAGAATGAAGTATTTTCATAAATTTTGTACGATGATTTACCCAACTATGTGCCACTTCTTTAGTCATGTCATATCATTAAATGATAGGGAGCGCTTGTTTGAAAGGAGGTTACCATGTGAGTTTGATCATGTCTAAATTCACAACTCTTTGGTCATGTCATTAAATGATACATTAATGTCCCATGAAACGAGTCATATAAGTTGTATTAGGATAGTATTTTCACAACTTGTGTACAACTGTTTGCCAATTATCTGTCTGTTCCCAACTATGTGCTATTGATGTATAAGTTTACTTAGGATAGGTAGGTCATGTCATCCTTTTTTGGCTGTTTATGGATAATCACCATGTGTTTTTTTGACTTATACCATCCATCTACTTGTCTCATTACTTCATGAGAGAGTTATCCATCTACCTTCATCAATGTTGTCTCCTCTCAGCCTATTATAAATAGAGGAGCTCTTCAATGTAATAAGCAAGCATATCTAATACATCATTCTCTCCTTTGTAGAAGGTTATTGGTATTTGTAGTTATCTTGTTGTGCCTATGATATTGTATTTTCTCAATATCTACATGGTATCAGAGTTTCTCTGCAAACCCCTTCTCCCTTCTTTTGAGAGATTTGCAAATGTTCTGAGATTTTTAGAGATCCGGTTTGAGATATGAGGGAGGCGCCATTTGTTTTGCGCTTGATCATCGTGTTGCCGGAGGAGGATCAGTGTCCGAAGGAGGACACCATCATACTTGCCCGCGACAGAGCTCGCTATCAGCGTGGGGTGCCCATGAAATTGAATTCACGGAAGCCTCATGCTCTTTGAAGACTGGAAACTACGACCATTCGTTCTCCTACAAACCCTCTCGCTAGATGATTACACGATGGTCATACAAGCAGGAAGCGAGCATGGATCCTAACTTTGGGTGAGCCCAGGCGACCTACCAGATATGGTTTTCATGACGATTAAGCGAGGCCAGAAGGGTTGATGTTCAGAATCTCGAAGGGCAGGCTGTTCGATCTGCTTAAAATTCCTCCTCAATTTCAGAGGCTCGTCTCGGGCACTCGTCAGATTGTTGATGATGCCCTTATGGTTTCCGCCCACGATGGTCTGTACCCACAAGTCCATCTCCTCCTCTGGCTGAGAGCGGGCAAGGGAGGGTTCGACTCTCTTCTGAGGGGCACCGCCACCAAGGCCGGGAAGAAGAAGACCAGTAACTTCGATGCCTATCGCGACATGAGTGGATGGAGGCTCTGCCACGTGAATGCCGAGAATAAATTGGAGGAGTGGAAGGCGGAGGCGCAGGAGAGGTGGCTCGAGAAGATTGCAGAGGATTACCTGAAGAAGCAGGTGAAGATTATGAAAAAGAGCGACCCTCGCTCCGACGAGGGTTTATTCTAAATCCGATTTTCTTTGCAATTTTTTTTTCATTTAAAAATCTAGTTTAAATCCTTTCAGTATAGATCCAGTGCTTTATTCAGTCCTTGTTTGTCAGCAGAGAAGATAACGGTATTCTGCCTTGTTTTGACCTTCTTTGTGCAGCCTTCTTTGTGCCTACGAATATCCAAATATTTTTGATCTGTAAATACTTTTAGATCTCTTTATTTAAAGCCTAGGTTTCCATTCTCTTTTGAGATACCACACCTAGATCTGGTGTTTTATTGTACTCTTTATTGTAAATGGCGGAGTTAAGGATTATTGAGATCCTAACTCCCCATAATTATCATACATGGAAACTTAAGATGCAACAGTTGTTGCAATCAAAAGGGCTCTGGCAGATGTTGACCAAGGCTCAACCTGTGTTCACTAAGGAAATTAAGAGGTTCGCCTATCAAAATAAACTTGATGAAGCCATGGGCCTCATCGGTTCACAGGTGTTGGATAGCTTGTTGTTCCACATAGTTGACTGTAAAACTCCGAAAGCAAGTTGGGACAAGTTGGATTCCTTATTTGGAAAAATCAATGACTTTCGAGCCCTCCAATTGGAAGAGGAGTTGTCATCACTGGTACCGGATGAGCATGCATCTGTTGAAGACTATCTCACCAAATTTAGGGCACTAGTGGCTCAACTAAAAGGGTGCGGAAAAACTAAATTAGATAAAGAATGCATCTTCTTGATTTTATCCAAGCCAAAAGGTCCTTATCAGGTATTTTCTTCTGCATTTTATTCTACTATGGATGCACTAGGAAGTGAGTTTAATATGCCTTCCTTTGAGCTTTTCTGTGAGCGTCTTACCAGAGAACAATCTAAGATTACTCAATTAGATGCTCTTTTTGGCTCTAACAATAAGGCTTTTGTGGCTCAAAACACCAAAACTAAGCACAAGACTCGGTATAAGCAGAAGAAAAATTTTTCTCCAACTGGTGAGTTTACCTCCAAGTCTCAGCAGAAAACAAAACCATTTCCTCCATCTTCCAAGTTTGGCGAGTCTTCCTCCAAGACAAAGAAGAAGAAGTCAAATGACACCTATATCTTTTGTGGCAGACTTGGGCATGTAGAATCTAAGTGTTGGTTGAAACTTGAAGCTTTGAATGAAGCCATGAAGCAGCATAAGATTTCAGTACCAAAACCTTCTTCTACTAGTAAAGGACATGCTTTATCAGCTCAAGCTTTGTATGCATATTCAAATAGCTGGATACTTGATTCTGTTGCTTCACACTTTGTTGGCTTCTACATTTGAATGTAGCATTTCACAGATTGCAGTTGGAGACTCTACACAGCTAGATGTTCTTGGATCTGGCACAGTGCAGTTAGATAAAGGGTGCATTAATGATGTTCTTCTTGTTCCTCACATCTCTGCAAATCTTCTCTCTATATATCAGATTTTTCATTCTGGTAATGGGAAAACAATAGATTTTTCTCCTAATGATGTAATCATCCGAGAACTACAAAATCCAGACATTGTTGTTGCATCTGGAAAAGTAGATCATAGTTCTCGTCTGTATAAGTTTGCGTGTTTTGAGTCTTCCTTAGGTTCCTCTTTCATTGCACATGCTGATGCTTTCAGTAAGCTTTGGCATGAAAGATTTGGACATCTCAACTACAGATATCTGCAGCAATTAAATACCAAAAAATTGGTGCTTGGTCTTCCTAAGGTTTCTTGTACTGATGGGGTTTGTCCAGGTTGTGTCCTTAGAAAACAACATCAAGATCCTTTTCCTAAAGGAAAAGCATGCCGTTCTACAACACCTCTTGAGTTGGTACATAGCGATCTCATGTCATTTCCAACTCGCTCATTTTCAGGGGCTAAGTATGCACTCACCTTCATTGATGACTTCTCACATCGCTCTTGGGCGTACTTTCTTAAGTACAAGAGTGAAGTCCTTGCTACTTTTAAGAACTTCAAGGCTTTTGTTGAGAAGAAGTCATCTCTTTCTATCAAGAAACTATGCACAGATAATGGGGGGGAGTATGTTAATCAGGGATTCATAGATTTTTGTAGATAACATGGCATTCAACATCAGCTCACTTTTCCCTACAACCCTCAGCAAAATGGTGTTGCTGAAAGAAAGAACAGAACACTAAAAGAAATGGAAAACTGTATGATTCAATCCAAGAACATGGCACCCTCTTTTTGGGTTGAAGCAGTAAACTGTGCAAACTACATTCAAAATAGGATGCCTCATCGGGCAGTACTGCATAAGATTCCAAAGGAAGCTTGGAGTCATGTTAAGCCTGATGTCTCTGCTTTTAGAGTATTTGGCAGTCTAGCATGGGCCTTAATACCAGTTGAAAAACACAAAGCTATGGAGAAGAAAATCCAACCATTAATATTCGTTGGTTATTGTGAGGACATAAAAGCATATAGGTTATTTGAACCTACTACTAAAGAAGTCTTTTTTCGACGAGCTGTCCATTTTGATGAAGGATTCAACCCCACATCAAATCCTTCTCCATCTTCAGATTGTCATGTAGACAATTGTGTTGAATTTTCTTTAGAAAATGATGATGAACCTTTTGAAGTTCAACATCAACCAGAAGAAAATCTACCACCAGCAGCAATGGAGCATGAGCATCATGAACAAATTGATCTTGAACATGAACAAATTGATCAAGAACATGAACAAATTGATCAATAAATGCATCTCAGGAGGATCTTTCATGAGAGAAAGAGGCCTGACAGGTATGGCTATGAGCCAACTGATTTCAGCTAGTCAGCCTGCTTCTTCCCCTATTCAATCACAAACAATAGGTGTCTCCTTCTTGAGTCATACTATCTCAAATGATCCACAACAATTTTCTGACGCTGTTGGCATACCTGAGTGGGATGCTGCCATGACAAAGGAGTATTCTTCATTGATGAAGAATCACACATGGGATCTCGTGTCTCTTCCAAAGGGATGAAATCTAGTTCGTTGTAAATGGATCTATAAAACCAAGTATGCAGCAGATGGCTCTGTTGACAAGCATAAGGCACGTCTTGTGGCCAAGGGATTTTCACAAGTTGAAGGGATTGATTACTCTGAGACCTTTGCCCCTGTTGCCGAAGGGACTGATTACTTTGAGGCTTTTTCCCCTGTTGCCAAGATAAATTCCATGCATCTTGTGCTTTCTCCGGCTACTTCTTAAGGATTTGGTTAGCCCACTGGGATAAAGAGCATCTTTCCACATGGTGGATGAGGAAATCTATTAGCTTGAGCACCGGTTTTGTGCAAGATCTCTTTCTTGTTTTAGGCCTTACACGCTTTTATATTGTCTCAAAAATCTCCTTTGAGCTATAAGGAAGATGGATAGTTTTTTATTTCTTCCTGGGCTCTTGATCAGTCATTCTGATCCCATACTTTACACCTGTAACCATGAATTTTGATTTGTCAGATGATGATTTAATTCTCATCGGTTTTCACCATGACTGAGTATTCAACAAGCAATGATGGAACAATCTCTGGATATGATGATTCAGTACATATTTCTTGGTCTCCTGTGTTCTAAAAAGACTAAGGAATCTCCATTTTTCAGCGTATATGCACCTGATTTAATTTACCATGGCATGGTTGATTGTAAACCTGCCTCTACATTTCAAATGAGTTACACTTTCCGCCAAATTGCCACTGTACCACGAGATGAACTCTTCATCAGACGACACTGATTAGGGGAGTTTGTTCCGGGACTCATACACGTTCCCGTGCATCTTCATGAGGGATCTCTGCCCTTCATGATCCTCATGAGAATGACAAGTGCCTAAACGACTGAGGCATTCAGTATCACCAATTTTGCCCAAGATTTTCCTCTGGTGCCTCTCAGCCTAGGGATTCACTTACTCATTTAGCCTGGTTCTAGCTGATGATCGAAGTCCACATCCTTATTCACGGCTCTGGCTCCAAGATCCGTTATATTCAGAAACGCAGAATTGCAGATTGCTTTATCCTCTGTGGAAGCTTAGTATCGTGTTGCAGTTCTTGCAAGTCAAGAGGGTCTTTGGCTTCGACAACTACTGATAGAGTTTGGAATTCAGCAGGATCGTCCCACCACTCTTTGGTGTGATAATCAGAGTACTCTCAAGCTATGTAGAGATATAGTTCAGAGGCAGTGAATGAAGCGCATAGAGATCCACATGCACTTCATTCACCAACTCATCCAGGATGGTGTTCTCAACCCGGAGTATTTTGCTTCACCAAGCTAATATTAGTTTATTCAAACTCCTTTGCACTCAAATTCCCCACCTTCTACAAACTACCATTGATGCTCGGTGTCAAAGAAGTTGTCTCCGGGGTTACCAAGACCTCCTATTTTCTCATATGTTTTCTCTCTCTTTAGGGGAGGAGCTTTTTCCTACAAGTTTTCTCCTTTTCCATAATTCTTATGAGAGTTTCGTATTGGATATATGAGTATCCGATTCCATATATTTTCATTTTTTTTACTTCCAAGTTACATCTCATGGGGGTGTGCTGATGTATAAGCTACTCTAGGATAGGTAGGGCTCATGCCTATCCTTTTTTGGTTGTTTATTGATAATCACCATGTGCTTCTTTAACTTATCCCATCCTGTTCCCATTTCTTTGGTCTATTACCATCCATCTACTTGTCTTATTACTTCATGAGAGAGTTATCCATCTACCTTCATCTACCTTCATCAATGCTATCTCCTCTCAGCCTATTATAAATAGAGGAGCTCTTCAATGTAATAAGCAAGCAGATCTAATAGATCATTCTCTCCTTTGTAGAAGGTTATTGGTCTTTGCAGTTATCTTGTTGTGCCTGTGATATTGTATTTTCTCAATATCTACATGTGCCACTTCTTGGTTCATTTTATTAAATGAATGAAATTACTCGATTAAGAAACTTAGATCTAATCACTTGTTAATGTGTAAAAACATAATTGGTGTTGGTGTTTGGTGCACCATCAAAATTCTTCACCAACTAAACATTATATATCTCCATCACTAAAAAGCAGGGGCACACTCCATTATGAGAAATGGTGACCAAAGAAAAAATGGTGTTGATGAGGGGAGGCGACATATAAAATCCCCCACCATTTCATCTCTTATGGGTTGTAAAACACACATATCATTATTATTATTATGATGTAGATTTAATAGATCATTATCATTATTAAGTGGATTATTTAGGGATGAAATTTGATCCATAAATTGTTTTATTATTATTAAGTGGATTATTTATTAATGAAATTTGATTTTTAAATTGTTTGTTATTGGGTGATTTGTATATAGTTTGAGTGGGCATAATTATTTATTATATATAATTTAAGTGGACTTAATGTTTAAGAACCTGAGTATCCTCCTAAAAGATCACAAGTTCAAATCCATAATAATACGAGTAAAATACCATCAATTACTTTTGGAGAGGAATCCTCACCAAGACTACCACAATGAGAATATCACAACATTAATCTGATAGATTCGCGTTGATCTGGCTCTTCATTATTTAGTGAGACCAGTTATGAGGAATGAAGGCCAACCAATAGCAATAGACGTAAATGTGGAGATTAGACGCAATCCACGGCCCTCGGCTTGGTGGGACTGCATTTGAATGGAAATCAAGGAAGTGACTCACATTCAATGGATTGGCGGTTTCAAGCTTCCGATGGCTTAATGAGGCTAGAAAGGATCAAATAATGTAAACACAAAACGAATCAAGGAGAAAGGAAAAAGATAAAAGATTTACCCTGATCAAATTGGAAAGGCTAATATAAATTTTGAAACAGTAAATATTTATGCAATGAAAGTGGAAAAAGTACTTTTATTTTAATTGATAAGAGTAAATTAGATAATTTAAAAAAAACAATATTATAAATAAAATATTGCTTTTTTAAGTTATTTAAAATTTTAAAATTAAAAAAAAAAAAATTAAATTTTCAAAAAATATAATATAATAAATATATTTTGTAATTTCAAATTATATATAAAATAAAAATTTATAACTATTTAAAAGCGTTAAAATTGACAATATAAAGCTTTAACCACAAATCACAAAATCAAACATTGTTATGAATACTTATATGAGAGATAATGTAATCTATGTATCTATATAATGAGTTGTGGAACTTATATTCTTATATTGAGCATACCCCAATCTTGTTTAACCATAACCATGGGAGTCATGTTCATTTTATATCTCATTAGAAAAGAAAAAAATGTAATAGATCTTAGCTCTTGAAGGCTTTGTTGAAGTGTGATAATTCTATCAAAACACTATTAAAGTAATGAAAAGACCACACTTGTATTATAGGTCTCTAGGAACATGACAATCTATCATCACTACATCCATTGCTTATTATTTAGGTTAAGATGTTTATGATTTGAATCTTCCCAAGATCAATCAAAACACAAAAATGATGGAAATTACTCATCAATAGCACATTGTTCTCTTTATCTATCAAACCATGTGAAGATGCATTGAAGCATGAGATGTTAAAGCATAATCCCTAATTCATAAGTTTCATGATAATACAAATCATGTTACCTTCTTAGTAGTTTTCTTAAGAATCTCACCCAACTTTAAAACTAGTGTTCCAAGCATTAATGCTACAAATGATACATCTCCTTGATCTTGGTATTTGGATGAGGTAGGGGAAAAAGAGCTATGGGGCATTCTCAAAACATTTGAAAAGTATCATCATATTGTTGATGTTTCTAGAAACACGAAGAAGAAAGGGATAGAGTGTGATAGATAAAGATGCATGGAATTGGAAAAGGGGGAATGATAATTTTGGAGAACAAAGGAGTGAGGATTTGATGATGTTATAAATTGACTGAACAAAATCACAGTTCTCATTGTTGTAATCACAATTTTAGGTTTTGCGATGTTCAGATGGTTCATTTTGTGCAAGTTCATATCTAAACTTAATAAAAAACATACAAGTTAGAAAATTTCACTAAGCTTAATCGAGTTCATAATCTGAAACTTAATCATTAAATAGTTTTATGTGAAAGAAATAAAAACTATATGCATTATCTTTATGATGATTTTGACCAAATTTGTACAAAATTGGTGGATTGTTGAGAGATTTGCATTCAATTCTTAGTTATGTGTTTTGTTCCTATTATATATTATATTAGTGAGGATGCTAGGAGTTACATACTAAATGGTTGAGAGGCGCACCAATTTGTTGAAATAATAATAATATTAGATATCAATGTTATAGCTATGTCATGAATTTTAACAGAAAAACACATAGCATTATGAATGTAATAAAATATCTACGAAACAACATGTTTGATACTAATAGCGAGATGGAATATGTGAACATGGAAAAAATAGAGATGACTATATTTTTCTGAGTTTTTTCAATGTCTATTGTTTGTTCTTCAAAATTGTCATTCAACAATTCATTTGTAATTAGTCTTACTAATAAGCTCCCAATGTCATTAAACTTTACGTCCATAACCTATGAGTAATTGTTTTAGTTTTCCATAGAGTTAAGAGTGGATGAAAAGATAACAAAGGAAATGACATTATGGTAAGTGTCAAAGGAAAAGACAACAAAGCAAGTGAAATTATGGTGAGTGTGGGATTCAAAAACATGAAGTGTGTAAACTAAATGCGATGTCAATTCCCTTATTGAAAAAAAATCAACAATGCTCATAACACACGATTTCAAGTGGAGATTCACAAAGACAAGGTGTCTAAGATTCTTTGGGAAGCTTTCATTAAGTTACATAAAATAATTCATACAACAATACAGTGGTAGGATGTTTATTTAGGTGTGAGCCGTGTAATGGATTTAATGTCGTGGGAGGGTACATCATAATAGGGAATAGATAAGAGCCAACTAAAATATAGATGATTTTAGTCTTTAGATGTTAAAGGCAATTGTTGTGAGATGAACCAATGCTCATTGACCAACCAAGCATTGGAAATGAGGAGAGTGATGGGTTATTAAAAATATCACCCTTCTTTTAACATTTTATGATATGTATTATTCTTCATAAATAACAATTGGTTTCAAAAATTCACATTTTTTTAAGAGTGTTTTTTGAATTACCCTTTTAATATGAGTTTGAACCCCTTAAAAGAAATAGGAAGAATTTGATTTTGATCATTGATTATAATAATAAAAATCATAACAAGAGAGACAAGGATAAAGAAACAATTAGTATATGTTGATATTTAAATGAATACATTTAGATCAAAGATAAAAAAAAAACAACGACATGCTTTATTGGATAAAGAAACAATTAGTATATGTTGATATTTAAATGAATACATTTAAATCAAAGATAAAAAAAAACAACGACATGCTTTATTTTCTATAAAGTTAATATATATAAAAAAAACATAAAAATAATATATATATAAAAGTTTTGGGTTTTTGAATTTTTATTTTATAAACTTTAATCATTTTATGAATTTAGATTAATTTTATGATAAATTCAATATTAATAATAAGAATAATTTTTAAATATTTACTTATTTTCAGTCATATTTGTGTCTAAAAATGTTGGAAGCTACTGATCCTTATCAAATTTACTAGTGTTTCATTTGCATTATCAAATTTATTAGTGTTTTATTTTCATTAAGCCAAATGTTTTTGTTGGGCCAAAGATGTAATGATCCCAAGCCAAATTCTGGCGTGGAATCACTAACTACCACTGGTTTGTGAACGTGCCAGTGTTTATTGAGCTATTAAGTGCATACAAGATTCATTCAATACATGAAGATCATCATACATTCAAGATATAGAAGCACAAGCAAAGATCTGACCCTTTTATTATAAGCAATGTAGGATCATTACAATAGATGGCCGATCTGGCATAAACCTCAGACGAACGTACAAACAATAGATATGAACTGCTACAAAATGATCCTGTCAATACAAAGAAGCCTCTAAAGGATGAATAAGTAATGAATACCAGTATCAAGCAGATCTGAATGTCGAACCCTTCAACCAGAGAGTGCCACGCTCCAAGTGGAGACAAAAGCCCTCAATAATTCGGCCCTGATGGAAGAATGCTCCAAACGAGCCCAACCTCGGTCAAGTAATAGATCAGGGCAGTGGGATCCTCCTCCTAAAGTTTCAAGCCCAACGTACAAGGCAAACCTCTCCAAGTGCGAAATATTCTAAGAGAGTTGTGCCCTCCTGAATAGCTAAATCGAACCTTCCTCAATGGTATGGTGCGCCCTTGCTGGAAATTCCCCAATAATATGGTCCTGTTGTCTGCTGGGGCTCTAGAACGAGATATGTTGAGAATAGAATGGTGTGGAGGAATATTTCATCCCCGAGACCAAGTTGTGGAACAAGGTGAGTGGATATTTCACCACTGAGTTTCTCACAAGGGTTTGTACAGCAAACCCCCAAACTGAATGCTCAAGAGCACTAACAAGAAA
>SNQJ01S0029936.1:102605-117782 GCA_010110895.2 Picea sitchensis
AAATTTACAAGCTAAAATTTAATATGGATGGAAGTATTTCAAAATATAAAGCATGTTTAGTTGAAAAAGGATATGTGTAGCAAGAAAGTATTGACTATGAGGAAACATTTTCTCTTGTAGAAAGACTTGAAATTGTAAGAACTTTATTTCCATTGCATCTCAGTTAAAGTTAACAATTTATCATATGGGTGTTAAATATGCCTTCTTAAATGGATATTTGAAGGAAGAAGTTTATGTTGAACAACCTCAAGGTTTCATTGCTAAAGGTAAGAAAGATAAGGTTTATATAGGCTTAAAAATGATCTTAATGGTCTTAAACAAGCCCCTAGAGCTTCGTAATATAGAATATATAAATATCTTCAGAATCATGGCTTTGATAAATGTCATTTGAAGAGTGTCGTGTACAAAAATGTTGTGGGATCAAATTTCATCATTTGTTGCTTATATGTAGATGAATTAATATTTATGGGAACCTCGGTCTCACATGTGAAAGAGTTCAAAGAGGAAATGAAATATGAATTTGAGATGTTTGATTTAGGATAAATGCAACATTTTTTGTGTATGCAAATCAAACAAACACTTGCAGGTATATTGGGCCACCAGGAAGGGAACGCCCCTTCCTTTTCCATTCAACACAAGAGAGTTTAGCATGTAAGCAATTATTTCTATTTTATTATTCTCTCGCCAATTTTGGTTGAGAAAAGCATTGCCAAATAAATGTTAGTGTGTTAGTTTTTGTCATCCAGTCGAAATGCAAACATCCCTTGCCAGTCTAGTTAAGCAGAGAATTTCTAAAATAAAGTTTAGCATGTCAGTTAGTTGCTAGGGAAACAACCCTTGCAAGTCTGTTTAAGAGGGTGCTTTATAAATACAGAAACAAATTATTTTGTAACTGCATGTGCTGCAGAGGAAAAAGTCTCCTTTCATAGTATTAAGAGGGCACTCCTCTCTTCTAAATAAACCGATGTTCATTTAATTCTCACTTTCAATGTTTTTCTCTGTCATTCTCTATGTATTTTGTATTGTGCAATGTTTTTATTCTTGTGTGCCAATCTATTATGTTGTTGCATTTTAATTTTGCATATAGAATTGCGGATCAATTGGTATCAAAGCTTGGATCCAAGTCAACTTTTTCTCACCCATAGAATTCAGAAGAGAGGCCATCCAACAAATTTTGTTTCCAGAGCCAGACATTCTTCTCAAGACTTCTAGTGCACTCTCCTTAGGGCTTCTATCACCTTCATTTTTCACCATTCTCCACACAGCCTATTCAGGGTACTGGGTGCCTTCTAAGTGCACTCAAGAGTTCATTGATTATCATCTCAACATCCAGTGACATATCAACAACTGTGGTGAATGAAAATTATGTCGTTTCGAAGAGAGCTTTCTACCGAGGATTCCACATCCACTTCAACAACTCGAATTCATAATTTAACGATGGCTCTCCAAGAGCTACATCTGCAATAATGTAGACCTCCAACACCCATGCAACTCGATACATGCTTCCAATTACCAAAGTTTGTGAGACAAATGAATGGCGAGAATGTCGACTTTTGGCTTCATAGTATTTCCACATAATTCTGTACATGTCCTAAGATGACAGAAGACGTGAAGCTTCATATATCCATTCTACGACTTGAGGGAATTACGTAGACATGGTGGGACACTCAGTTAGAGAATTATTCTTGGGTCATGGACAGAGACGACCAAGTCGAGACACATACACCACACATTATGAGGTGGGATGGATTCTTCTAGGCTCTTAGAGAGTGCTTCTACCCACCGAGTTATCGCCAGAACCTCCTCTCTAGATGGTTGCAGCTCCAACAACTTGCCAATTAGTCTGTCCAGAGATACATCAACATCTTTTGCAAACTACGCATCCAACTACACGTCGTCGATCTAGAAGAGGTATTAATTATTAAATTCATTTATGGTTTATTAATTCATCTATGTTCTGAAGTGAATTAGTTTGAAATCTCTTCCTTGGATAAGGAATTTCTTCAGGCCTTAGCCATGGAACGCAAAGTGGCACCTTGAACCCTCTCTCCCCAAGCCCAAGTTGGTCCCTCTAATTTTGGTACTTCACCTACTATTCCCTCCCCTCGTTCACATGCCTCACTCGCCTCTCCCCGTAATGAAACCTAGTGTACCTTCCACAAGACCAACTCACATGCTTCTACCGACTATTGGGAAATTCATAACCTTTTCCCCAACAAAACTCTTTTTGCTGAGGCCACTTAGTTTGATTCCCCTGACCCTCCTCAAGTTGTTTCTCTTGAAAATCCTACAAAAGTTGACCCATCTCTAATTTTTATTACCACCAATGAACACGACACCTCTCATGTGCCCATGTTTACCCACAATTGTCAAATTAAGAACGAATTGGATACTCTCATCCTGGACCAAAAAATCCAAATGAACCTCATCTCCAAGGACTAGGTCCAACGTCTACAAATCCTAACTATTCCACACCCCAAACCATATCGACTCAGATGGGTACAAAAGGAAGGCCCACTCCTCACTGTCTTTCGGTGTTGCACGATGACCTTCACTATTGGCCCTTTCTGAGATACTGTGGTGTGTGATGTTTCACCTTTAGATTGTGTTAACCTGTTACATGGAATCCCCTACCAGCATACCCAAAATGATGTTTATCATGCTAAATTTCATAAATACCACTTGCAACATGAGAGATGCTCCTATGTACTTACTTCCTCTGCTCCTCATTCCACATAGCCTTTGACCGGACAAACAACTGCTAAGAAAGTCACTTTGAACAAATATGTTTCCTTGTTTTTGGTAAGCCCCATCAAACCATACCATCTGACCAACACAACACATTAGGACATAGCTTCCCCACTTCAAGAAGTTTCCATGGTCTTCCCCCAACCCACTGGATTGCCCCTGTCTTCCTCTATTAATCACAACATTTATCTCCTATCAGAAGCCTCTTTTTCCAACTCCCCTTCCTACCACCTTGCTGCTCGAGAGACAACTCTAATAGCATGCCAACCTAGCTAACTTTTTCATTCAGGCCCTACTTCACCTTCATCATTTCTTTATGTGTCTCCAACATTTCTTTTGTCAGAGTAGGTTTCTCTTCCAATAGTTGCAGTCGACAGGTTATATACTCCGAAAAAAGTGCCATCATATTATAACACTCCACCTCACAGTTCCTCTTTGGTCAAATAAATTATTGAGAAAGATTTTGGAAAACAACATTCTTCCAAATGAAATATAGCTGGGAAAAATCATTTGCAGAGGCATCCCTTCTTAGTTGAAGCAGTGAATCAACGAGGATGTATTGGTATCACCCGTTGTCTTTCCAGGGCACTTTTATTTAAGGGACATGCTGAGGAAGCTTGTGCATGAGTATTTTGGGCAAAGCATCGATTCCGAGGAAAACCTCATCAACTGCACTCACCTAGATATGGTTTTGAAACAGTTCGAGAAAGTATTGGTGAGAATGCAGTGAAAATTTCTTCATTTGTTGGCAAGGGAGGGGAGACTTCCAGATCTAAACAGGGAGGAATTGGGCCACCAGGAAGGGCACCCCCTTCCTTTGCCACTCAACACAAGAGAATTTAACATGTGTGTAGTTATTTCTATTGTATTTTTCTCTTGCCAGTTTTGGTAGAGAAAGGCGTTGTTGAATAAATGTTAGTGTGTTAGTTTGTGTCTGTGATTCAAAATGTAAACAACCCTTTCGAGTCTAGTTAAGCAGGGTGTTTCTAAAATAAAGTTTAACATGTTAGTTAGTTTCTAGGGAAACAACCCTTGCAAGTTTGGTTAAGAGGGCACTTCAGAATTAAAGCATCAACTTATTTTGTAATTGCAATTGTTGTAGAGGAAAAAGTCGCCCTGCATAGTATTAAGATGGCACTCCTCTCTTCTGAATACACCAATGTTCATTTAGTTCTCACTTACAATGTTTTTCTCTATCGTTATCTACGTATTTTCTATTGTGCAACGTTTTTATTATTGTGTGTCAGTCTATTATGTTGCTGCATTTTAATTTTTCATATAGAATTACAAATCATATATACAGTTTTCAATCCAAATATGTTGAAGACTTGTTGAAGTGGTTTAACATGCAAGGTTGTAAACTTGTTAACACTCCCATAATTGTTGGGCGTAAATTTATGAAGGAAGACAAGACTCCACTTGGTAATGCCACTTTTTATAGATCTCTGATTGGGATTCTTATGTATCTGAAAACCATCAGACTAGACATTGTGTTTGTTGTGAGTTTGGTCGCTAGGTTCATGCATCAACCTCATGAGTCCCATTGGCAGTAAGAAAAAATAATTCTCAGATATGTAAGCGATACCAAATTTTTGGATTGTTTTATAATGCTACTAATGATTACATTGTTGTAGCATACACAAATGCAAATTGGGTTAGGCAGCTTGGAAAATTGAAAGAGTAATTTTGAATATGCTTTTCTCTTTGGAGGAAATCTTATTTCTTGGAGCAACAAAAAAACAACCTATTGTTTCTCTATCTACCGCTGAAGCAGAGTATATTACAACATCATCAACAAGTACACGAGCTATTTGGATGGAGAGACTATTTGAAGACTTGGGAATGGAATTCAATAAACCCGTCAAAGTTTATTGTGAGAATCAAAGCACAATCTCCATGAAAAAAATCCACTATTCCACAATAGAAACAAACATAATGATATTCGACATCATTTCGTTCGAGATCTTGTATAACAAAAATTCATCTCTTCTAAATTTTATCGATTTGAAGATAAACTCGTAGACATTTTTACTAAGACTCTTCCAAAGGATAGATTTAAAAATCTTAGATTTTGTTGGGAATTAAAAAACTTGACATCAAAGGGGGGTCGGTTTGAAAGAAATGGTGGTTAGATTTTACGCGTGCAAAGGGCACCGAGACATTTTTGAACTCTAGATGTAAATCTAAAAATTGCCAATTGTTTGAGTGAAGTTTTGCACATTTCTCACCAACTACATTGGGTCCTTAACGCAATCGCTGCACGCTTATTTAATTTTAGTTTCCTTCTTATCTTCTGTGCAGAAAAAAAGGATCAAATGCTCTTCTCATTTACATTTATTTTATGTTTATTTTATTGTAAACACATAATGGTGTTGCAGTGTTTTTTTTTTCTTTATGCAAACAAAGTGCCGCTGTAATTTTTTTATATGAAAGAGAGTTGTGCTATAGTGTTTGTATAATCTACAACAATTTTTTTCTTACAAAGTTGTATTTAAAAAACAAGCGTTTGCATTTTTGGGGGGGAATTTTTGAAATGGATATGAGTTTGTTGAGTGTGATGTGATTTTTTAACAATCACTTAAATCCTTTTGCTTAAATTTTTCTTCATTTTCAAACTAACGTGGTAAGGATAAAGAGACTAAGCTCCCACGCAACATTTGCTAGAATAAGTTATTGGATGAGTTTGACATACTAATAAGTTAAAATGAATCATATAAATTGTCAATTGTCTTCGGATTAAGAATCGATTAAGGTATATAAAAAGATAAGAATGAAGTATTTTCATAAATTTTGTACGATGATTGACCCAACTATGTGCCACTTCTTTAGTCATGTCATATCATTAAATGATAGAGAGCACTTGTTTGAAAGGAGGTTACCGTGTGAGTATAGTATTTTCACAAGTTCTGTACAACTGTTGGCCGATTATCTGTCCGTTCCCAGCTATGTGCCACTTCTTGGGTCATTTTATTAAATGAATGAAAGTACTCGGTTAGGAAACTTAGATCACTTGTTAATGTGTAAAAACATAATTGGTGTTTGGTGCACCATCAATATCCTTCACCAACTAAACATTATATATCTCCATCACTAAAAAGCAGGGGCACACTCCATTATGAGAAATGGTGACCAAAGAAAAAATGTTGTTGATGAGGGGAGGCGACGTATAAAATCCCACACCATTTCATCTCTTATGGGTTGTAAAACACACATATCATTATTATTATGTGATGTAGATTTAATAGATCATTATCATTATTAAGTGGATTATTTAGAGATGAAATTTGGTATGTAAATTGTTTTATCATTATTAAGTGGATTATCTATTAATGAAATTTGATTCTTAAATTATTTATTATTGAGTGATTTGTATATAGTTTAAGTGGGCATAATTGTTTATTATATATAGCTTAAGTGGACTTAATGGTTAAAAACATGAGTTTCCTCCTAAAAAATCACAAATTCAAATTCATAATGATAATGATACAAGTAAAATACCATCAATTACTTTTGAAAAGGAATCCTCACCATTACTTTTGGAGAGGAATCCTCTCTTCTAAATAAACCGATGTTCGTTTAATTCTCACTTTCAATGTTTTTCTCTGTCATTCTCTACGTATTTTGTATTGTGCAATGTTTTTATTCTTGTGTGCCAGTCTATTATGTTGTTGCATTTTAATTTTGCATATAGAATTGAGGATCAATTGGTTTCAGAGCCTGGATCCAAGTCAGCTTTTTCTCAGCCACAGAATTCAGAAGAGAGGCCATCCAACAAATTTGTTTTCCATAGCCAGACGTCATTCTCAGGACTTCTAGTGCACTCTCCTTAGGGCTTCTACCACCTTCATTTTTCAACATTCTCCACACACCCTATTCAGGGTACTGGGTGCCTTCTAAGTGCACTCTAGAGTTCAGTGATTATCATGGCAACATACAGTGACATATCAACAACTGTGGTGAATGAAAATTATGTCGTCGCGAAGAGAGATTTCTACAAAGGATTCCACATCCACTTCAACAACTCGAACTCAGGATTTAACGATGGCTCTCCAAGAGCTACTCCATATGCAACAATGTAGACCTCCAACACCCATGCAACTCGATACATGTCTCCAATTACCAAAGTTTGCGAGCCAAATGCATGGTGAGAATGTTGACTTTTGGCTTCATAGTATTTCCACATAATTCCGTACATGTCCTGAGATGACAGAAGACATGAAGCTTCAGATATCCATTCTGCAACTTGAGGGAATTACGTCGACATGGTGGGACACTCAGTTGGAGAATTATTCTTGGGTCATGGATAGAGACGACCAAGTCGAGACACATACACCACACATTATGAGGTGGGATGGATTCTTCTAGGCTCTTAGAGAGTGCTTCTACCCACCAAGTTATCACCAGAACCTCCTCTCCAAATGGTTGCAGCTCCGACAACTTGCCAATTAGTCTGTCCAGAGATACATCAACATCTTCTGCAAACTACGCATCCAACTACACATCGTCGATCTGGAAGAGGTATTAATTATTAAATTCATGTATGGTTTATTAATTCATCTATGTTATGAAGTGAATTAGTTTGAAATCTCTTCCTTGAATAAGGAATTTCTTCAGGCCTTAGCCATGGAACGCAAAGTGGCACCTTGAACTCTCTCTCCCCAAGCCCAAGTTGGTCCCTCTAATTTTGGTACTTCACCTACTATTCCCTCCCCTCATTTACATGCCTCACCCACATCTCCCCGTAATGCAACCTAGTGTACCTTCCACAAGACCAACTCGCATGCTTCTACCGACTGTTGAGAAATTCAGAACCTTTTCCCCAACAAAACTCTTTTTGTTGATGTCGCTTAGTTTGATTCCCCTGACCCTCCTCAAGTTGTTTCTCTTGAAAATCCTACAAAATTTGACCCATCTCTAATTTTTATTACCACCAATGAACACGACACCTCTCATGTGCCCATGTTTACCCACAATTGTCAAATTAAGAATGAATTGGATACTCTCATCCTGGACAACAAAATCCAAATGAACCTCATCTCCAAGGACTGGGTCCAACGTCTACAAATCCTAACTATTCCACACCCCAAACCATATTGACTCAGATGGGTACAAAAGGAAGGCCCACTCCTCACTGTCTTTCGGTGTTGCGCAATGACCTTCGCTATTGGCCCTTTCCGAGATACTGTGGTGTGTGATGTTTCACCTTTAGATTGTGTTAACCTGTGACATGGAATGCCCTACCAGCATACCCAAAATGATGTTTATCACGCTAAATTTCATAAATACCACTTGCAACATGAGAGATGCTTCTATGTACTTACTTCCTCTGCTCCTCATTCCACATAGCCTTTGACCGGACAAACGATCGCTAAGAAAGTCACTTTGAACAAATATGTTTCCTTGTTTTTGGTAAGCCCCATCAAACCATACCATCTGACCAACACAACACATTAGGACATAGCTTCCCCACTTCAAGAAGTTTCCATGATCTTCCCCCAACCCACTAGATTTCCCCTGTCTTCCTCTATTAATCACAACGTTTATCTCCTATCGGAAGCCTCTTTTTCCAACTCCCCTTCCTACCACCTTGCTCCTCGAGAGACAACTCTAATAGCATGCCAGCCTAGCTAACTTTTTCATTCAGGCCCTACTTCACCTTCATCATTTCCTTATGTGTCTCCAACATTTATTTTGTCACAGTAGGTTTCTCTTCCAATAGTTATAGTCGATAGGTTAAATACTCCAACACAAGTGCCATCATATTATAACACTCCGCCTCATAGTTCCTTTTTGGTCAAATAGATTATTGAGAAAGATTTTGGAAACCAACATTCTTCCAAATACAGTATAGCTGGGCAAAATCATTTGCAGAGGTATCCCTTCTTAGTTGAAACAGTGAATCAATGAGGATGTATTGGTATCACTCGTTGTCTTTCCAAGGAACTTTTATTTAAGGTACATGTTGAGAAATCTCGTGCATGAGTATTTTGGGTAGAGCATCAATTCCGAGGAAAACCTCATCAGCTACACTCACCTAGATATGGTTCTGAAATAGTTCGAGAAAGTATTCGCGAGAATGCAGTGAAAATTTCTTCATTTGTTGGTAGGAGAGGGGAATCTTCCAGATCTAAACAGGGAGGAATTGGGCCACCAGGAAGGGCGCCCCCCTTCCTTCGCCACACAACACAAGAGAGTTTAACATGTTTGTAGTTATTTCTATTGTATTTTTCTCTTGCCAATTTTGGTAGAGAAAGGCATTGTTGAATAAATGTTAGTGTGTTAGTTTGTGTCAGTGAGTCAAAATGTAAACAACCCTTTCGAGTCTAGTTAAGTAGGGTGTTTCTAAAATAAAGTTTAACATGTTAGTCAGTTTCTAGGGAAACAACCCTTGCAAGTCTGGTTAAGAGGGCACTTTAGAATTAAAGCATCAACTTCTTTTGTAATTGCAATTGTTGCAGAGGAAAAAGTCGCCCTGCATAGTATTAAGAGGGCACTCCTCTCTTCTGAATAAACCAATGGTCATTTAGTTCTCACTTCCAATGTTTTTCTCTATCATTATCTACGTATTTTCTATTGTGCAACGTTTTTATTCTTGCATGTCAGTCTATTATGTTGTTGCATTTTAATTTTTCATATAGAATTACAAATCATATATACAGTTTTCAATCCAAATATGTTGAAGACGTGTTGAAGTGGTTTAACATGAAAGGTTGTAAACTTGTTAACACTCCCATAATTGTTGGGCGTAAATTTATGAAGGAAGACAAGACTCCACTTGGTAATGCCACTTTTTACAGATCTTTTATTGGGATTCTTATGTTTCTAAGAACCATCAGAGTAGACATTGTTTTTGTTGTGAGTTTGGTTGCTAGGTTCATGCATCAACCTCATGAGTCTCATTGGCAGTAAGCAAAAATAATTCTCAGATATGTAAGTGATACCAAAATTTTGGATTGTTTTATAATGCTACTAATGATTACATTGTTGTAGCATACACAAATGCAAATTGGGTTAGGCAGCTTGGGAAATTGAAAGAGTACTTTTGAATATGCTTTTCTCTTTGGAGGAAATCTTATTTCTTGGAGCAACAAAAAACAACCTACTGTTTCTCTATCTACCGCTGAAGCAGAGTATATTACAACATCATCAACAAGTACACGAGCTATTTGGATGGAGAGACTATTTGAAGACTTGGGAATGGAATTCAATAAACCCATCAAAGTTTATTGTGAGAATCAAAACACAATCTCCATGAAAAAAATCCACTATTTCACAATAGGAACAAACATCATGATATTCGACATCATTTCGTTCGAGATCTTGTATAACAAAAATTCATCTCTTCTAAATTTTATTGATTTAAAGATAAACTCGTAGACATTTTTACTAAGTCTCTTCCAAAGGATAGATTTAAAAATCTTAGATTTTTTTGGGAATTAAAAAGCTTGACATCAAAGTGGGGCGGGTTTGAAGGAAATGGTGGTTAGTTTTTACGCGTGCAATGGGCACCTAGACATTTATGAACTCTAGATGTAAATCTAAAAATTGCCAATTGTTTGAGTGAAGTTTTGCACATTTTTTCCTCATCAACTACATTGGGTCCTTAACGCAATCACTGCACGCTTATTTAATTTTAGTTTTCTTCTTATCTTCTGTGCAGAAAAAAGGATCAAATGCTCTTCTCATTTACATTTATTTTACCTTTTTCACAAAGTTGTTGTCACATAATGGTGTTGTAGTGTTTTTTCTTTTCTTTATGCAAACAAAGTGCCGCTGTAATTTTTTTATATGAAAGAGAGTTGTGCTATAGTGTTTGTATAATCTACAACAATTTTTGAATCACAAAGTTATATTTAAAAAAAAAGCGTTTGCTTTTTTTTTTTTGGAATTTTTGATATGAATATGAGTTTGTTGAGTGTGATGTGATTTTTTAACAATCACTTAAATCCTTTTGCTTAAATTTTTCTTCATTTTCAAACTTACGTGTTAAGGATAAAGAGACTAAGCTCCCACGCAACATTTGCTAGAATAAGTTATTGGATGAGTTTGACATATTAATATAAGTTAAAATGAATCATATAAATTGTCAATTGTCTTCGGATTAAGAATCGATTAAGCATATAAAAAGATAAGAATGAAGTATTTTCATAAATTTTGTACGATGATTTACCCAACTATGTGCCACTTCTTTAGTCATGTCATATCATTAAATGATAGAGAGCACTTGTTTGAAAGGAGGTTACCGTGTGAGTTTGATTGTCCTTATCATATATGTCTAAATTCACAACTCTTTGGTCATGTCATTAAATGATACATTAATGTCCCATGAAACGAGTCATATAAGTTGTATTAGGATAGTATTTTCACAAGTTGTGTACAACTGTTTGCCAATTATCTGTCTGTTCCCAGCTATGTGTTGTTGATGTATAAGTTTACTTAGGATAGGTAGGTCATGTCATCCTTTTTTGGTTGTTTATGGATAATCACCATGTGCTTTTTTGACTTATACCATCCATCTACTTGTCTCATTACTTCATGAGAGAGTTATCCATCTACCTTCATCTACCTTCATCAATGTTGTCTCCTCTCAGCCTATTATAAATAGAGGAGCTCTTCAATGTAATAAGCAAGTAGATCTAATAGATCATTCTCTCCTTTGTAGAAGGTTATTGGTCTTTGCAGTTATCTTGTTGTGCCTATGATATTGTATTTTCTCAATATCTACATGGTATCAGAGCTGCTCTGCAAACCCCTTCTCCTTTCTTTTGAGAGATTTGTAAGTGTTCTGAGATTTTTAGAGATCCGGTTTGAGATATGAGGGAGGCGCCATTTGTTCTGCGCTTGATCACCGTGTTGTCGGAGGAGGATCAGTGTCCGAAGGAGGACACCGTCATACTTGCCCGCGACAGAGCTCGCTATCAGTGTGGGGTGCCCATGAGATTGAATTCACGGAAGCCTCATGCTCTTTGAAGACTGGAAACTACGACCATTCGTTCTCCTACAAACCCTCTTGCCAGATGATTACGCGACAGTCATATGAGCAGGAAGCGAGCATGGATCCGAACTTTGGGTGAGCCAGGGCGACCTACCAGACATGGCCTTCGTGACCAGTAAGCGAGGCCAGAAGGGTTGCGGTTCAGAATCTCGAAGGGCAGGTTGTTTGATCTGCTTAAAATTCGTCCTCAATTTCAGAGGCTCGTCTAGGGCACTCGTCAGATTGTTGATGATGCCCTTATGGTTGCCGCCCACGACGGTCTGTACCCACAAGTCCATCTCCTCCTCCGGCTGAGAGCGGGTAAGGGTGGGTTCGACTCTCTTCTGAGGGGCGCCGCCACCAAGGCCGGGCAGAAGAAGACCAGTAACTTCGATGCTTGCCGCGACATGAGTGGACGGAGGCTCTGCCACATGAATGCCGAGAAGAAATTGGAGGAGTGGAAGGCCGAGGCGCAGAAGAGGTAGCTCGAGAAGATTGGGGAGGATTACCTGAAGAAGCAGGCGAAGATTATGAAAAAGAGCGACCCTCACTCCGACGAGAGTTTATTCTAAATCCGATTTTCTTTGCAATTTTTTTTGCATTTAAAAATCTAGTTTAAATCCTTTCAGTATAGATCTAGTGCTTTATTTAGTCCTTGTTTGTCAGCAGAGAAGACAGCAGTATTCTGCCTTGTTTTGAACTTCTTTGTGCAGCCTTCTTTGTGCCTACGGATATCCAAATATTTTTAATCTGTAAATACTTTTAGATCTCTTTATTTAAAGCCTAGGTTTCCATTCTCTTTTGAGATACTACACCTAGATCTGGTGTTTTATTGTACTATTTATTGTAAATGGCGGAGTTAAGGATTATTGAGCTCCTAACTCCCCATAATTATCATACATGGAAACTTAAGATGCAATAGTTGTTGCAATCAAAAGGGCTCTGGCAGATGTTGACCAAGGCTCAACCTGTGGTCACTAAGGAAATTGAGAGGTTCTCCTATCAAAATAAACTTGATGAAGCCATGGGCCTCATCGGGTTACATGTGTTAGATAGCTTGTTGTTCCACATAGTTGATTGTAAAACTCTGAAAGCAAGTTGGGACAAGTTGGATTCCTTATTTGGAAAAATCAATGAATTGCGAGCCCTCCAATTGGAAGAGGAGTTGTCATCACTGGTACCGGATGAGAATGCATCCGTTGAAGACTATCTCACCAAATTCAGGGCACTAGTGGCTCAGCTAAAAGGGTGCAGAAAAACTAAATTAGATAAAGAATGCATCTTCTTGATTTTATCCAAGCCAAAAGGTCCTTATTAGGTATTTTCTTCTGCATTTTATTCTACTATGGATGCACTAGGAAGTGAGTTTAATATGCCTTCCTTTGAGCTTTTCTGTGAGCGTCTTACCAGAGAACAATCTAAGCTTACTCAATTAGATGCTCTTTCTGGCTCTAACAATAAGGCTTTTGTGGCTCAAAACACCAAAACTAAGCACAAGACTCGGTATAAGCAGAAGAAAAATTTTGCTCCAACTGGTGAGTTTACCTCCAAGTCTCAGCAGAAAACAAAACCATTTCCTCCATCTTCCAAGTTTGGCGAGTCTTCCTCTAAGACAAAGAAGAAGAAGTCAAATGACACCTATATCTTTTGTGGCGGACTTGGGCATGTAGAATCTAAGTGTTGGTTGAAACTTGAAGCTTTGAATGAAGCCATGAAGCAGCATAATATTTCAGTACCAAAACCTTCTTCTACTAGTAAAGGACATGTTTTATCAACTCAAGCTTTGTATGCATCTTCAAATAGCTGGATACTTGATTCTGGTGCTTCACACTTTGTTGCTTCTACATTTGAATGTAGCATTTCGCAGATTGCAGTTGGAGACTCTACACAGCTAGATGTTCTTGGATCTGGCACAGTGCAGTTAGATAAAGGGTGCATTAATGATGTTCTTCTTGTTCCTCACATCTCTGCAAATCTTCTCTCTATATATCATATTTGTCATTCTGGTAATGGGAAAACAATAGAGTTTTCTCCTAATGGTGTAATCATCCGAGAACTACAAAATCCAGACATTGTTGTTGCATCTGGAAAAGTAGGTCATAGTTCTCGTCTGTATAAGTTTGCTTCTTTTGAGTCTTCCTTAGGTTCCTCTTTCATTGCACATGCTGATGCTTTGAGTAAGCTTTGGCATGAACGATTTGGACATCTCAACTACAGATATCTGCAGCAGTTAAATACCAAAAAATTGGCGCTTGGTCTTCCTAAAGTTTCTTGTACTGATGGGGTTTGTCCAGGTTGTGTCCTTGGAAAACAACATCAAGATCCTTTTCCTAAAGGAAAAGCATGGCGTGCTACAACACCTCTTGAGTTGGTACATAGCGATCTCATGTCATTTCCAACTCGCTCATTTTCAGGGGCTAAGTATGCACTCACCTTCATTGATGACTTCTCACGTCGCTCTTGGGTGTACTTTCTTAAGTACAAGAGTGCAGTCCTTGCTACTTTTAAGAACTTCAAGGCTTTTGTTGAGAAGCATTCATCTCTTTCTATCAAGAAACTATGCACAGATAATGGGGGGGAGTATGTCAATCAGGGATTCACAGATTTTTGTAGAGAACATGGCATTCAACATTAGCTCACTTTTCCCTACAACCCTCAGCAAAATGGTGTTGCTGAAAGAAAGAACAGAACACTAAAAGAAATGGAAAACTGTATGATTCAGTCCAAGAACATGGCACCCTCTTTTTGGGCTGAAGCAGTAAACTGTGCAAACTACATTCAAAATAGGATGCCTCATCGGGCAGTACTGCATAAGACTCCAGAGGAAGCTTGGAGTCATGTTAAGCCCGATGTCTCTGCTTTTAGAGTATTTGGTAGTCTAGCATGGGCCTTAATACCGGTTGAAAAATGCAAAGCTATGGAGAAGAAAAGCCAACCATTAATATTCGTTGGTTATTGTGAGGACATAAAAGCATATAGGTTATTTGAACCTATTACTAAAGAAGTCTTTTTTCGACGAGTTGTCTGTTTTGATGAAGGATTCAACCCCACATCAAATCCTTCTCCATCTTCAAATTGGCATGTAGACAATTGTGTTGAATTTTCTTTAGAAAATGATGATGAACCTTTTGAAGTTCAACATCAACCAGAAGAAAATCTACCAGCAGCAGCAATGGAGCAGGAGCATCATGAACAAATTGATCTTGAACATGAACAAATTGATCAAGAACATGAACAACTTGATCAAGAAATGCATCTTAGGAGGAGATTTCGTGAGAGAAAGAGGCCTGACAGGTATGGCTATGAGCCAACTGATTTCAGCTATTCAGCCTCAACCTCTTCCCCTATTCAATCACAAACAATAGGTGTCTCCTTCTTGAGTCATACTATCTCAAATGATCCACAACAATTTTCTGACGCTGTTGGCATACCTGAGTGGGATGCTGCCATGACAG
>SNQJ01S0029936.1:119857-132529 GCA_010110895.2 Picea sitchensis
AAATTTACAAGCTAAAATTTAATATGGATGGAAGTATTTCAAAATATAAAGCATGTTTAGTTGAAAAAGGATATGTGTAGCAAGAAAGTATTGACTATGAGGAAACATTTTCTCTTGTAGAAAGACTTGAAATTGTAAGAACTTTATTTCCATTGCATCTCAGTTAAAGTTAACAATTTATCATATGGGTGTTAAATATGCCTTCTTAAATGGATATTTGAAGGAAGAAGTTTATGTTGAACAACCTCAAGGTTTCATTGCTAAAGGTAAGAAAGATAAGGTTTATATAGGCTTAAAAATGATCTTAATGGTCTTAAACAAGCCCCTAGAGCTTCGTAATATAGAATATATAAATATCTTCAGAATCATGGCTTTGATAAATGTCATTTGAAGAGTGTCGTGTACAAAAATGTTGTGGGATCAAATTTCATCATTTGTTGCTTATATGTAGATGAATTAATATTTATGGGAACCTCGGTCTCACATGTGAAAGAGTTCAAAGAGGAAATGAAATATGAATTTGAGATGTTTGATTTAGGATAAATGCAACATTTTTTGTGTATGCAAATCAAACAAACACTTGCAGGTATATTGGGCCACCAGGAAGGGAACGCCCCTTCCTTTTCCATTCAACACAAGAGAGTTTAGCATGTAAGCAATTATTTCTATTTTATTATTCTCTCGCCAATTTTGGTTGAGAAAAGCATTGCCAAATAAATGTTAGTGTGTTAGTTTTTGTCATCCAGTCGAAATGCAAACATCCCTTGCCAGTCTAGTTAAGCAGAGAATTTCTAAAATAAAGTTTAGCATGTCAGTTAGTTGCTAGGGAAACAACCCTTGCAAGTCTGTTTAAGAGGGTGCTTTATAAATACAGAAACAAATTATTTTGTAACTGCATGTGCTGCAGAGGAAAAAGTCTCCTTTCATAGTATTAAGAGGGCACTCCTCTCTTCTAAATAAACCGATGTTCATTTAATTCTCACTTTCAATGTTTTTCTCTGTCATTCTCTATGTATTTTGTATTGTGCAATGTTTTTATTCTTGTGTGCCAATCTATTATGTTGTTGCATTTTAATTTTGCATATAGAATTGCGGATCAATTGGTATCAAAGCTTGGATCCAAGTCAACTTTTTCTCACCCATAGAATTCAGAAGAGAGGCCATCCAACAAATTTTGTTTCCAGAGCCAGACATTCTTCTCAAGACTTCTAGTGCACTCTCCTTAGGGCTTCTATCACCTTCATTTTTCACCATTCTCCACACAGCCTATTCAGGGTACTGGGTGCCTTCTAAGTGCACTCAAGAGTTCATTGATTATCATCTCAACATCCAGTGACATATCAACAACTGTGGTGAATGAAAATTATGTCGTTTCGAAGAGAGCTTTCTACCGAGGATTCCACATCCACTTCAACAACTCGAATTCATAATTTAACGATGGCTCTCCAAGAGCTACATCTGCAATAATGTAGACCTCCAACACCCATGCAACTCGATACATGCTTCCAATTACCAAAGTTTGTGAGACAAATGAATGGCGAGAATGTCGACTTTTGGCTTCATAGTATTTCCACATAATTCTGTACATGTCCTAAGATGACAGAAGACGTGAAGCTTCATATATCCATTCTACGACTTGAGGGAATTACGTAGACATGGTGGGACACTCAGTTAGAGAATTATTCTTGGGTCATGGACAGAGACGACCAAGTCGAGACACATACACCACACATTATGAGGTGGGATGGATTCTTCTAGGCTCTTAGAGAGTGCTTCTACCCACCGAGTTATCGCCAGAACCTCCTCTCTAGATGGTTGCAGCTCCAACAACTTGCCAATTAGTCTGTCCAGAGATACATCAACATCTTTTGCAAACTACGCATCCAACTACACGTCGTCGATCTAGAAGAGGTATTAATTATTAAATTCATTTATGGTTTATTAATTCATCTATGTTCTGAAGTGAATTAGTTTGAAATCTCTTCCTTGGATAAGGAATTTCTTCAGGCCTTAGCCATGGAACGCAAAGTGGCACCTTGAACCCTCTCTCCCCAAGCCCAAGTTGGTCCCTCTAATTTTGGTACTTCACCTACTATTCCCTCCCCTCGTTCACATGCCTCACTCGCCTCTCCCCGTAATGAAACCTAGTGTACCTTCCACAAGACCAACTCACATGCTTCTACCGACTATTGGGAAATTCATAACCTTTTCCCCAACAAAACTCTTTTTGCTGAGGCCACTTAGTTTGATTCCCCTGACCCTCCTCAAGTTGTTTCTCTTGAAAATCCTACAAAAGTTGACCCATCTCTAATTTTTATTACCACCAATGAACACGACACCTCTCATGTGCCCATGTTTACCCACAATTGTCAAATTAAGAACGAATTGGATACTCTCATCCTGGACCAAAAAATCCAAATGAACCTCATCTCCAAGGACTAGGTCCAACGTCTACAAATCCTAACTATTCCACACCCCAAACCATATCGACTCAGATGGGTACAAAAGGAAGGCCCACTCCTCACTGTCTTTCGGTGTTGCACGATGACCTTCACTATTGGCCCTTTCTGAGATACTGTGGTGTGTGATGTTTCACCTTTAGATTGTGTTAACCTGTTACATGGAATCCCCTACCAGCATACCCAAAATGATGTTTATCATGCTAAATTTCATAAATACCACTTGCAACATGAGAGATGCTCCTATGTACTTACTTCCTCTGCTCCTCATTCCACATAGCCTTTGACCGGACAAACAACTGCTAAGAAAGTCACTTTGAACAAATATGTTTCCTTGTTTTTGGTAAGCCCCATCAAACCATACCATCTGACCAACACAACACATTAGGACATAGCTTCCCCACTTCAAGAAGTTTCCATGGTCTTCCCCCAACCCACTGGATTGCCCCTGTCTTCCTCTATTAATCACAACATTTATCTCCTATCAGAAGCCTCTTTTTCCAACTCCCCTTCCTACCACCTTGCTGCTCGAGAGACAACTCTAATAGCATGCCAACCTAGCTAACTTTTTCATTCAGGCCCTACTTCACCTTCATCATTTCTTTATGTGTCTCCAACATTTCTTTTGTCAGAGTAGGTTTCTCTTCCAATAGTTGCAGTCGACAGGTTATATACTCCGAAAAAAGTGCCATCATATTATAACACTCCACCTCACAGTTCCTCTTTGGTCAAATAAATTATTGAGAAAGATTTTGGAAAACAACATTCTTCCAAATGAAATATAGCTGGGAAAAATCATTTGCAGAGGCATCCCTTCTTAGTTGAAGCAGTGAATCAACGAGGATGTATTGGTATCACCCGTTGTCTTTCCAGGGCACTTTTATTTAAGGGACATGCTGAGGAAGCTTGTGCATGAGTATTTTGGGCAAAGCATCGATTCCGAGGAAAACCTCATCAACTGCACTCACCTAGATATGGTTTTGAAACAGTTCGAGAAAGTATTGGTGAGAATGCAGTGAAAATTTCTTCATTTGTTGGCAAGGGAGGGGAGACTTCCAGATCTAAACAGGGAGGAATTGGGCCACCAGGAAGGGCACCCCCTTCCTTTGCCACTCAACACAAGAGAATTTAACATGTGTGTAGTTATTTCTATTGTATTTTTCTCTTGCCAGTTTTGGTAGAGAAAGGCGTTGTTGAATAAATGTTAGTGTGTTAGTTTGTGTCTGTGATTCAAAATGTAAACAACCCTTTCGAGTCTAGTTAAGCAGGGTGTTTCTAAAATAAAGTTTAACATGTTAGTTAGTTTCTAGGGAAACAACCCTTGCAAGTTTGGTTAAGAGGGCACTTCAGAATTAAAGCATCAACTTATTTTGTAATTGCAATTGTTGTAGAGGAAAAAGTCGCCCTGCATAGTATTAAGATGGCACTCCTCTCTTCTGAATACACCAATGTTCATTTAGTTCTCACTTACAATGTTTTTCTCTATCGTTATCTACGTATTTTCTATTGTGCAACGTTTTTATTATTGTGTGTCAGTCTATTATGTTGCTGCATTTTAATTTTTCATATAGAATTACAAATCATATATACAGTTTTCAATCCAAATATGTTGAAGACTTGTTGAAGTGGTTTAACATGCAAGGTTGTAAACTTGTTAACACTCCCATAATTGTTGGGTGTCAATTTATGAAGGAAGACAAGACTCCACTTGGTAATGCCACTTTTTACAGATCTCTGATTGAGATTCTTATGTATCTGAAAACCATCAGACTAGACATTGTGTTTGTTGTGAGTTTGGTTGCTAGGTTCATGCATCAACCTCATGAGTCTCATTGGCAGTAAGAAAAAATAATTCTCAGATATGTAAGTGGCACCAAAATTTTGGATTGTTTTATAATGCTACTAATGATTACATTGTTGTAGCATACACAAATGCAAATTGGGTTAGACAGCTTGGAAAATTGAAAGAGTATTTCTGAATATGATTTTCTCTTTGGAGGAAATCTTATTTCTTGGAGCAACAAAAAATAACCTACTGTTTCTCTATCTACCATTGAAGTAGAGTATATTACAACATCATCAACAAGTACACGAGCTATTTGGATGGAGAGACTATTTGAAGACTTGGGAATGGAATTCAATAAGCCCATCAAAGTTTATTGTGAGAATCAAAGAACAATCTCCATGAAAAAAAATCCACTTTTCCACAATAGGAACAAACATAATGATATTCAACATCATTTCGTTCGAGATCTTGTATAACAAAAATTCATCTCTTCTAAATTTTATCGATTTGAAGATAAACTCATAGACATTTTTACTAAGGCTCTTCCAAAGGATAGATTTAAAAATCTTAGATTTTGTTGGGAATTAAAAAACTTGACATCAAAGGGGGGTGGGTTTGAAAGAAATGGTGGTTAGATTTTACGCGTGCAATGGGCACCTAGACATTTTTGAACTCTAGATGTAAATCTAAAAATTGCCAATTGTTTAGTGAAGTTTTGCACATTTCTCATCAACTACATTGGGTCCTTAACGCAATCGCTGCACGCTTATTTAATTTTGGTTTTCTTCTTATCTTCTGTGTAGAAAAAAGGACAAAATGCTCTTCTCATTTACATTTATTTTACCTTTTTCATAGAGTATGGTGTTGTAGTGTTTTTTTTTCTTTATGCAATTTTTTTTTTATATGAAAGAGAGTTGTGCTATAGTGTTCGTATAATCTACAACAATTTTTCTCTCACAAAGCTGTATTTAAAAAAAAAGTGTTTGCATTTTTTGGAGGAATTTTTGAAATGGATATGAGTTTGTTAAGTGTGATGTGATTTTTTAACAATCACTTAAATCCTTTTGCTTAAATTTTTCTTCATTTTCAAACTTACGTGGTAGGGATAAAGAGACTAAGCTCCCACGCAACATTTGCTAGAATAAGTTATTGGATGAGTTTGACATATTAATATAAGTTAAAATGAATCATATAAATTGTCAATTGTTTTCGGATTAAGAATCGATTAAAGCATATAAAAAGATAAGAATGAAGTATTTTCATAAATTTTGTACGATGATTGACCCAACTATGTGCCACTTCTTTAGTCATGTCATATCATTAAATGATAGAGAGCACTTGTTTGAAAGGAGGTTACCGTGTGAGTTTGTTTGATCATGTCATATCTAAATTCACAACTCTTTCGTCATGTCATTAAATGATACATTAATGTCCCCTACCATTTCATCTCTTATGGTTGTAAAACACACATATCATTATGATTTTCTCTAATAAAGCTCCCACCTCTGGAGGGGGGCTTTATTAGAGAAAAGTATATATTATATACACTTTTCTCTAATAAAGCCCCCTCCTCCCATCATATACTTTTCTTTAATAAAGCCCTCCCTTTCATCTGTGTGATGTGCATTCTGTAGATTCAATAGATCATTAAGTGAATTATTTAGGGATGAAATTTGATCGGTAAATTGTTTTATCATTATTAAGTGGATTTTTTATGGATGAAATTTGATTCTTAAATTGTTTGTTATTGGGTGATTTATATATAACTTGAATAGGCTTAATGGTTAAGAATATGAATTTCCTCATTTCAAATCGAGAATAATACCAGTAAAGTACCATCAATTGCTTTTGGAGAGGAATCCTCACCAAAACTTCCAGAATAAAAGTATCGCTGTACTTAAAAGTCACACTGGTTGTGGCTGCAGCATTGGACGCTGATAGATTCGCGTTGGCCTGGCTCTTCCTTGTTTAGTGAGACCAGTTATGAGGAATGAAGGCCAACCAGTAGCAGTAGACGTAAATGTGGAGATTAGACGCAATCCATGGCCCTCGGCTTGGTGGGACGTTGCATTTGAATGGAAATTAAGGAAGTGACTCACATTCAATGGATTGGCGGTTTCAAGCTTCCGATGACTTAATGAGGCTAGAAAGGATAAAATAATGTAAGCACAAAACGAATCAAGGAGAAAGGAAAAGGATAAAAGATTTAACCAGTCATCAAATTGGAAAGGCTAATTTAAATTTTGAAAGAGTAAATATTTATGCCGTAAAAGTGGAAAAAAATTGATGAGAGTAAATTGGATAATTTAAAAAAAACAATATTATAAATAAAATATTTCTTTCCAATTATTTAAAATATAAAAATAAAAATAAAAAACAAAAATAAGTTAAATTTTTAGTAAAAAATAATATAATAAATATATTTTATAATTTTAAACTATATATAAAATAAAAATTCATAATTATTTCAAAGTGTTAAAAATGACAATATAAAGCTTTAAACACAAATAACAAAATTAAACATTGTTGTGAACACTTATATAAGAGATAATGTAATTTATATATTTATATGATGCATGATGCATAAGTTGTGGAACTTATATTCTTATATTGAGCACTGAGCATACACCAATCTTGTTTAACCATGAGAGTCATGTTCATTTTATATCTCATTAAGAAAATAATTCTATCAAAACACTATTTAAGTAATGAAACTACCCCACTTGCATTATATGCTTCTAGGAACATGACAATCTATCATCACTATATTCATTGCTTATTATTTAAGTTAAGATGTTTATGATTTGGATCTTGAAGATGCATGAAATAATGAGATGTTAAGCATAATCCCTAATGCATAAGTTTGATGATAATACAAATCATGTTACCTTCTCACTAGATTTCTTAAGAATCTCACCCAACCTTAAAACTGGTGTTCCAAACATTAATGCTACAAATGACACATCTCCTTGATCTTGGGATTTGGATGAGGTAGGGAAAAAAGAGCTATGGGGCATTCTCAAAACATTTGAAAAGTATCATCACACTGTCAATGTTTCTAGAAACACGAAGAAGAAAGGGATAGAGTGTGATAGATAAAGATGCATGGAATTGGAAAAGGGGGAATGATCATTTTGGAGAACAAAGGAGTGAGGATTTGATGATGTTATAAATTGAATGAACAAAATCACAGTTCTCATTGTTGTAATCACAATTTTAGGTTTTGTGATGTTCACAAGGTTCATTTTGTGCAAGTTCATATCTAAACTTAATAAAAAACATACAAGTTAGAAAATTTCACTAATCTTAATCGAGTTCATAATCTGAAACTTAATCATTAAATAGTTTTATGTGAAAGAAATAAAAACTATATGCATTATCTTTATGATGTTTTTGACCAAATTTGTACAAAATTGGTGGATTGTTGAGAGATTTGCATTCAATTCTTAGTTATGTGTTTTGTTCCTATTATCTATTATATTAGTGGGGATGCTAGTAGTTACATACTAAATGGTTGAGAGGCACACCAATTTGTTGAAATAATAATAATATTAGATATCAATGTTACAACTATGTCATGAATTTTAACAGAAAAACACATAGCATTATGAATGCAATAAAATATATATGAATCGACATGTTTGATATTAATAGTGAGATGGAATATGTGAACGTGGAAAAAAGAGAGATGCCCATATTTCTCTGAGTTTTTTCAATGTCTATTGTTTGTTCTTCAAAATTGTCATTCAACAACTCATTTGTAACTAGTCTTACTAATAAGCTCCCAATGTCATTAAACTTTACGTCCATAACCTACGATTAATTGTTTTAGTTTTCCATAGAGATAAGAGTGGATGAAAAGATAGCAAAGGAAATGCCATTATGGAAAGTGTCAGAGGAATAGACAACATAACAAGTGACATTACGATGAGTGTGGGATTCAAAAACATGAAGTGTGTAAACTAAATGCGATGCCAATTCCCTTATTGAAAAAAATCAGTAATGCTCATAACACATGATTTCAAGTGGAGATTCACAAAGATAAGGTGTCTAAGCTTATTTGGGAAGCTTTCATTAAGTGACATAAAATAATTCATACAACAATACAGTGGTAGGATATTTATCTAGTGTGAGCTGTATGATGGATTTAATGTCGTGGAAGGGTACATCATATGAGGGAATAGATAAGAGCCAACTAAAATATAGATGATTCTAGTCTTTAGATGTCAAAGGCAAGTGATGTGGGATGAACCAATGCTCATTGACCAACCAAACATTGGAAGTGGGGATAGTGAGGGGTTATTAAAAATATCACCCTTCTTTTGACATTTTATGATATGCATTATTCTTCATAAATGACAAGTGGTTTCAAAAATTCACATTTATTTAAGAGTGTTTTTTGAATTACCCTTTTAGTATAGGTTTGAACCCCTTCAAAAATATAAGAAGAATTCGATTTTGATCATTTATTATAATAATGAAATCATAACAAGAGAGACAAAGATAAAGAAACAATTAGTATATGTTGATGTTTAAATGAATACATTTAAATAAAAAATAAAGAAACAGTCACATACTTTATTTTCTATAAAGTTAATATATATAAAAAAACATAAAAATTATATATATATATATATATATATATATATATATATATATATATATATATAAGTTTTGGGTTTTTGAATTTTTATTTTATAAACTTTAATCATTTTATGAATCTAGATTAATTTTATTATAAATTCAATATTAATAATAATGATAATTTTTAAATATTTATTTATGTCCAATCATATTGGTGTCTAAAAATGTTGGAAGCTACTAACCCTTATCAAATTCACTAGTGTTTCATTTTCATTAAGCCAAATATTCTTGTTGGGCCAAAAAAATTTCATATTTTAAATATCAATGTAGGGTTGTGCAAACTTATAAGATAGTGAATACTATATATGCAACTACAATGAACTTAATATAAAATTAATATTCTGAAAAATTACAATACTTAAACTTTGACAAATCATTTCCCATACTTCATAAATAATCCATACTAGGTTGAAGCTCTCCAATTATTTTCTTATTTTTATTAAAGAATTACAAATTACCAAATTGAGAAGCTTATACACAAAACATCCCCTACATTTTAGTGTCCTTGGATGGAATGTGTGTGCTTATGCTTTTGATAGCTCTGTATTCATCACCTTTTAGCAATGTGTCTCTTCTTCCATGGACAAATATTGTTGCATCTTGTAAGATAAAAGAACCACATTGAAAAACTTTCAACACACGTTGTTGAAGAAGTAATCATTGTAAGATAAAAAAACCACATTGAAAACCTTCGAACATGTGTTGTTGAAGAACTAGATGTTGGGTGGGCCACATTAATTAACCCAAAAATTCCATATTCACGACATTTCAGTAATCCAAATTAAATATCACAGTCCATCATTCCAATTAAATTAAATTTAAATGTCATACAAAGGAATCCAACTATCAATGCGAGAGATAATCTGTAATCCTCATTGTGCTGATAATTAAATCCAATTAATTATCCAACTATCAATGTGAGAGATAGTCCTTAATCCTCATTGCGGTGATAATTAAATCCGATTAATTAATAGTGTGCGGTTTTATTTTTTTCGTTTATATAAATTAAATAGATTAAATTCATGTATTCAAACTGGATTTTAATATTTAATATATCTCCATAAATCTTATTGTTTATAAGAATACAAGTTTTTTATAATATTTTATTACTTATTTTTGTGTAATTTATATAAATTAAATAGATTAAATTCATGTTGTCAAATTAGATTCAATATTTAGTAAATCTCAATAAATCTTATTCTTTAAAAGAATATTTTTTGGCATTACTTTATTTCATGCACCAACATAATGTTCTTACTAAGAAACAAAAACCTCATAAGTATGTGACATATGGGAAGGGAATATAAATAGATAAATAAAAATGATATATAAGTGTGCAGTGAAGAAAAGATTTATCTCACTATTTTATATCTTCCGGTGCAAGTTAATTCATTGTTTATCTTCTCATACCAATTGTTGACGTGATATGAATAGTATTGGTATGGTTGTGAATCATTATTCTTTCTCATCATTTTATACCTTCCATTAGTAAGTTAATGATTACCTTCACATAAATATTTATAGTATGGTTATTTATGGTATTGTTATTTTGTACCTTCCATGAGTAAGTTAATTTATTGATTACCTTCATATAAATATTTATAATATGGTATGGTTGTGAATCACAATGCTTTCTCTTGCTATATCTCATTATCATCATCAATGCAAGGTCTCACTAGTAAAGTATACATGCTTTTAGACCTATCATCCTTGTGATATTTTCTTTTCCACGTCTTTTCACATTTCAATATTAAATAGTGTTTATTGTTGATATTCTATGTTATATATCTCTCATGTTCCACATCAACAATATTCTATGTTATATATCTCTCATGTTCCACATCAAGATTGGTAATTTATTTCTATAAGTCCTTGTCATCATTGAACATAGGTTATATATGTGAATTCTATTTAATTTACACTAGTATCAGTTTGTATATAGTTGTCACATTGCAATTTGGAATTTAAATGTTGCAATCCCTTGTGCTCAAGCGAAAATAGAGTAGTCAAGTTACTATTGGAGAAAGAGTGCATTGTCACATTCTAATTGAATATCTATAATATATTGGTTTATAAATCTTTAATCATATTTGTAAATTGCGTAAACGTGGAAAATAATTAGGTTTCTTCATATCAAAGAAGGTTATATTTCCAAGTTAACATAAAGGGGTTTGATTATGAGCATCTATTGTGTTACTTATTATACTCAAAAAATAAACATCAACTTAAGAAGTACTTATTTTTTTATTATAATTGTTAACAATCTACGTATGTTGTTACTTAGTTTCTTTGAATATTTCATCACTCAAATGTTTCCATGTTGCATATAATACTTTTGAAATGAACTTTATTGAATTTATTTTTTTGAACATCCATGTATTCTTTGATTTAGGTTAATAAACTCGTGTGAGGCTTGATCTCTAAGTGATGCACTAAAATCTACTAACCATCATATATCATCATTGACCAAAAGATCAACCCTAATTGTCTTACACAAAAATCAATATTTCTTTGGATCTCCATGGCCATCATACACAAAAATAATCATAATTTGCTCAAGATAAGTCACCATTATTTTAGGTTGCAATGAAAATGATCTTTTAGACGGACGTTTCTCACTAGTAATAGGATATTTTGGTTTAATTATCTTACTTTAGACAATGATTGCGAAATCTATATCGACTTGAAACCTTGGTCAATGCATTATTTGATAATCTAGATTGATGATATATGCTAAATTTAATCTTTGGGTTATGTATCTTTATGTTATTGTAGTGAAACACCTAAGAGTTTGTCACGCCATATTTTTGTAGTAAGTCTTTTAACATTGTTACAAATTCAGGCTCTCTACTACTTGTCATAATAACATCATCAACATACAACATACCAAGCTTGGGAGATCTACTTTATTCTTTACAATTATACCATCTAATTTAACATGTCTTGTATATCCATTTTCACACATTATTGTCTTTTGTTTATCAAGGTAACTCCACCAAACTCCACATGGTGGTTTGGTCATGAATGCTTCATATTGAATTCAAGGACCACGATTGTTCTAATTCAATTATCATTGCTCTGAGAATCTATGGTGGTTCTTTTTCTTTGGTGAATGATATCGTCTATTGGTGAATGACCACGATTGGAAATTTGCATTGATTAAGTGGACATTGATTTGAGTTGTAGATTAGATAGGAACATAAACCATGAACATTTTTGTGTTGGTTAGCTAGGCACCAAAAACATGTTAAAATTATGTTTTCTCCCTCCTTTATTATTTTACTCCTATGGCATAATTTAGAATATTTCTCATATATCAATGAAAAATTTGATTATATAAAATCCACTTAATACTAATGTTTAATATCACATGTTTGTTTGTTTTTAGATCACTAAATACAAGGATCCAAATGATGGTGATCTAGAATATGTTAATACTAGATCAAAGTTGGGAGATGAGGAGGAGGACGATGAAGATGGTGATGGTTATAGTGATAATGTTGCTAAGGATGATGATCATAGAATCTAGATGCTAGTGAGGATGTATAGTTTATATGACAATGTAGATGCATGTTCTCTTCATCGTGTTTACTTGTTTCATGTATTGGTGTTAAGATATGATGATACATACATATTTTTTACTTTTGTATATATGGGTGTCATCAAAATTGTTTCTTGTAATATTAGTATCTACATCATATATTTGATGTTTTTATTTATTTTTCTATGATGTTGTCTATGACATGATGATGTTGACATTATATTTTGACTTGGTTTAAAAAT
>SNQJ01S0029937.1:34204-47052 GCA_010110895.2 Picea sitchensis
AAACTCTTTCCAATGGAATTTGGAAGCACAAAAATGTTTTGAAAACTTAAAAAACATTATTTCCACAACCTCGGTATTATAAACACCTGACTTCTCCAAACCTTTCATCATCGAGTGTGATGCGTCAGGTTTCGGAATTGGAGCAGTATTGATGCAAGATGGGCACCCAATAGATTTTGAGAGCAGGAAATTAAATAAAACATAATGCTTACAATCCACTTACAACAAGGAAATGCTTGCCATCATGCATGCATTAACAAAATGGCACCAATATCTATTGGGAAGTAAGTTCTTGATATGCACAGATCATAATAGTCTCCAGTACTTGTTACAAAAAAAACATTGTCAATCGAACAACAAAAGTGGATGGAGAAAATTACCACGTTTGATATGGAATTTCTACATAAAAGAGGAAAAGACAACATCGTGGTTGATGCCCTATCACGAAAAGATGAAGAACCACAAGTTTTTGCAATATCAATAGCCATTCCATAATGGTTGAATGAAATTTGAACCGAGTATGCAAAAAACCCAGAGACTTGCTCTATAATCAACAATTTAAACAATACCTTAAGTTCGAATGGAAGGACGACATCTTATGGTATAAAGGAAGAATCTACGTAAATACCAACTCAAGATTTAAATCCAAGGTTCTTCAAGAATCTCATGATTTCCCAGCTGCAGGTCACGTTGGTTTTTTCAAAACATACTCTAATGCACGAAGATCATTTTTTTCGGAAATGGATGAGTGCAGATATTCAAAAATATGTAGCAGAATGTGATCTATGTCAAAGAAACAAGAATGAAAATGTGTCGACCCCTGGGTTACTCCACCCGTTACACATTCCCAACCAAAAATGGGAAGAAATTTCAATGGATTTCATTGAAGGACTACCCATATCCGACGAAAAAGATAAAATATTAGTAGTAGTAGACAGGCTAACCAAGTATGCACACTTTATTGGAGTAAGGAAAACAGATTCAGCAAAACAAATGGCTGAAATATTCTGTAAAACTATTTACAAACTACATGGGTTCCCTAAGGTTATCGTCAACGATAGAGATGCCAAATTTAAAGGGAATTTTTGGAGAGAATTTTGCAAACAGATCGGAACCTCTCTGAATATGATCTCATCTTACCACCCTCAAACAAATGGTCAAACAAAAGTTGTCAATAAATGTTTAGAAACCTATCTTTGTTGTTTTATCTCTGACAAACAAAATAAATGGTTTCAATGGTTGCACCTTGCTGAGTGGTGGTATAATTCCACTTATCACACATTAGCTAAAAGACACCATTCCAAGTTCTTTATGGTTGTGAACCTCCATCGTGGAAGGAGTTGGCCACTAGCCACATAAAAGTTGCATCAGTAAAAGACCATTTAGACGAAAGTTAGAAAATCCTTCAGTTACTCAAAGAAAACTTAACAATTGCAAGGAATCGAATGAAGCAACAAGCAGACCAAAACCGAACAGAAAGAGAGTTTGAAGTAGGAGAATGGGTATTTGTGAGACTTCAACCTTACAAACAGTGATCCCTTAAACAACATGGGAAGAATAAATTGGCTCCAAAATTTTGTGGACCATATCAAATGAATAGAAAAACCAGTCACGTAGCTTACTAGTTGGATTTACCAGATAAAAGTCGTATCCACAACGTTTTTCATGTATCATGTCTAAAGAGAGTCTCGGGGCAACAACAAAAGGTGCAAACTATGCTTCCTATGTTGGATGAGGAAGGAAGAACCGTTTTAGAGCTTGAAGCCATTATCGCCACCCGGGAAAAGAGATTATGTTCTCGAGTAATCAAGGAATATCTTATTAAATGGAAAAATCTACCGAAAGAAGATGCAGCATGGGAGTCAGAGCACTTTCGCCAGTTTCATCCTTCCTTACCATTGCTAATTTGTTCATTAAGAAACCCTTGTGTCCTTCATAGTAACATTGTGTCAAATCCATCCAACATTTTACATAATGAAAGTCAGAGGTTTTATGCCCAAGATATCCCCAATTATGTCCAAGGACCCATGGATAAAACGTTTGTGGCAAAATTCAAAAAGGGGTTTTGTATGCTTAAAATGTTGGTTGACTCTTATCATTTTGCACATTTCTCCACATTCTCATTCTCCCACATTCCTCTACATTCCTTTCTTGCACATTCTCATTTCTCCTCATTCCAAATTCCTCCTTATTTCTCCACAACCCTTATTACTCTGCATTGCAACATTTTGCATGAAGAAAATTGAGGTACTATGATGATGCCAAATTTGGTCTGTCTTTGACCATAATTTAGCTCTAAGTTTCAATCTCTCAACTGTCCTTTGTTGTTGTTTTAGGACAACAAACAATTATGCAACTTTTATGCTCATAAATTTGATTGGTTAAGTGTTCTTTGAGGTTCCCTTGCAAGTGCTTTCGAACCAATGATTACTACATGCAATATAGCCCAAAACAATTAACACTCCTCTATATATTTACAACACTATCAAGTTGATCTACACTCTAAGCATGCATGAAATGAACACAAGTCTTTTTGGTCAACATGACCCTGGATAAAACCCCTCGAGGGAAAACCAATTTGGAATGGAAGTATATATAAGTGATGTCTAAAGCATAGAGTACAATAAGTAAACTAGAACAATGGAACCTGTATACATAGCAAGCTCCTCTCGAGTCTTGCCAAAGGAACCAAGAAGATATGCACCCAATCTTAGTGCACCTCTTCCCTTGTTGCCAAACTCGCTCAAGTGATGCGCCCTTGATCCTTGTTGCTCCGAAGAAGAATCTCTTGCACCACAATATGCTCTTGTGTGCTACCTCTCCAATGAGACAAACAAATCAACAATCACCCAAGTCTAGCTAGTGCCTGTTAGGTGTGTGCCCTCCTCTAAGCAAAGATGATCACCATAAACAAGTAAGGATCCAAGCCTCCATAGCTCCTCCATAGATGGAGGCACCCAAACATCCCTCAACCGTAGCTTCCAACCTCATCCTTATGCTCCCTCTCAAACTCTCCAAGTGAACATAAGAGTGAATGAGCCTCCTTGGGCCCTATGCGCCCCTCTTGAACCTCCATAAAGAAACCTAAGATTTGGATGGCTAGGATCTTCCCATGCCATCTCTAATCAAAGGTTGAGATCATCCCACAATAATCTCACTCGTTAAGCCACTTTGGATTAAGTTCCCTAAGTTCACTTTATGTCTATTAATTCACCCACTTAGTGATTAATTAGTCACTTTTGCCTTAAGTGACAAAATTCAACTTTTTGACTTAAGTGAAGTCAAAGTTGAATTAGACATAAAGTACAAGGTACATAGTCCCAATGTATTTCCCACTTGTGGTTAGAGACCCAAAACCACAAGGGGACCNATGTGGGAGTCTTGTCTCCCCATTATATTCCACACCTTCACATCATTTTCCAATGTGTAATGTAGAGCCACCCCCACACTCATTTACGCGTCTGCATTAATATCATCTTCCACATTCGCAATGCCTTTCATACTTAGGCCACTTTCTCAATGCCTTTCATACTTAGGCTTATCCTAAGTATGAAAGGTGAAGCTCATTCACCCCCTTATCATTTTCACACTTCCCTAGGCACCTTCCTATGAACAATATGATGACACGTGGCACACAATGCATTTCATACTTAGGCTTATCCTAAGTCTAAAAGGTGAAGCTCGTTTACCCTGTTATCATTTGCATGCTTCCATAGGCACCTTCATACAAATGGCATTACAACATGTGGCACTCCCATTCAATGTTTCATACTTAGGGCGGATATGTAATGCCTTTCATACTTAATCTTATACTATGTATGAAAGGGGAAGCTCATTTACCCCCTTATCATTTGCATGCTTCCCTAGGCACCTTCCTAGGGATGGCATTACAACACATGGAACCCCTAACTTGCCTTTCATACTTAGGCTACCTCTACAATGTCTTTCATGTTTACGATTCTCCACAATGCCTTTGATACTTAGGCTTATCCTAAGTATGAAAGGTGAAGCTTCTTTACCCCTTTATCATTTGCAAGCTTATCCTAAGTATGAAAGGTGAAGCTTTTTTACCCTTTATCATCTATAGGCTTATCCTAAGTGTGAAATGTGAAGTTTGTTTACCCCTTTATCATTTCTAGGCTTATCCTAACTATGAAAGGTGAAGCTCATTTATCCCTTTGTCATTTGCATGCTTCCTTAGGCACCTTCCTAGGATGGTACGACGACACGTGACACCTCCAACTAGATTGTGACACGTGGAAAGTAGGTAGTCTTATGGCATGGTAACACTTGGTAGGCATGGGTTCAATAGTGATGACTGGGTAGTGACGTGACATGTCGATTGGGCAACCCAAATTTACACTGAGCACATTCTATGTAGGGGTCCATAGCTCTCTCTTATTGCACAATCAAATGAAAGGGGAAAGCATTTTGCCTTATAAACATCACATATTTCCTTCCTACAATGCATGTGGGATAAATAGGGCATATTTAACATCAAGGGCTAATATTACACTTGAGGGTATATGAACGATGGCTTAGTCACCACCTTCTGAAGGTCATAACTTGAACTATTAATGTCGAAATGGAGCAAACAAGAGATTGTTGGAAAGTCAAGAACATGAATAATATCCCAGGAATGGTTTTTAGAGTTGAGGTGTCCATGCTTATATCCCAAAATATAAAATACGGTGATGATTATTTCCATCTTGTGGTGTTTAATTATCTTGGGATAAAGTTTATTAAATGGAATTTATGAATGTACAAAGTGGGCCCTAGCAAAGGGAAAAAATTCCTAAGTGATGTTTACAAATGGGTACTTTAATAAAGTATTAAAGGAGTGCCAAAGTCATTTTATTAAAGAAAGGTAGTTTGAAGGATTTCTCCAAGGGAAAAACCCTAACTTCAAAAAACAACTACCATGAGGATAAAGCAAGGATTATTTGAGCGACATTCAAAGACATTTGAAAGGGTTCATACTCAAGAAAAAATTACTTCAATCTTTGTAACTGAAGTCCTTCAAGCTTTCCCTATCACCTTTCTTCTCACAGTCTTTGTTCATCCAACTTTATGTGAGTCTCATGACCATAGAAATTGAGCACTAATTGTTCTCTCTTTTTTTGCCTTTAGTTTACACTCATTTCAGAGTTGTAGGAGCCCCATCCCTACCCACGAGGGTGCATGCTTTGTCTATTACTTATTTTAGTCAATTGAATTGTTTTGTGATGCCACAGGGTAAACATATTTTCATACATTTTAAACATTTAAACATTTCAAATTTGGGGACCCATAATTTGTGATCTCCTCAAAAATTTCTTCAAGGAGTACAATGTTTTTATGGCTTATGCCTTCATTGTAAACGATAAGCTTTGAGCATGTATCTTCTTTTCAAAGCTCCTTTGATACTTTTTTGTTGTTGTAAACAAGCAATTTGTATAACCTCACATGTCTGAAAATATACATACCATCATAGAACAATCGACAAGGTTGCCTATAAAGGAAACCAACATGTCGCTGCCTAAGTTTTCGTCTAAAATTTCCCCACAGTGTCCTCAAATGATCTAAGTCCAAAAAATATAGACTGTGCACACTAATTACATGTATAATCCAGAAAAATATTCTAACATTGGCAAACATTTTCCCATGAGGCATAAAACTATTAACCATAACAACAATACTACTATTCAGTACGAGGAACCTGCTCATGAATATGTCATATTGCAGCCACCAGAGGCAATAAAATCAGATGCCCCAACAATGTCGCGTCCTGTGCACTAATGGTCGGAGCTGAATTAGAATAGTTGATGTTGACATGATGAGCTACAATCCACGAGAGGCGTTGGTGCACCTGCTCCAGACTGAATTTCAGGTCGTCTATAACCCTTCGCATATCAAAAATAAGATTTAACAGGTCTTCTGAGGGAGGAAGACATGAGTGGACCTCGTGATATGAGTTGGGCCTTGCAGAAGAGGGAAAATTCGAAGGAGGGAAACCCGAGAAGAGCCAACTATAAGGTGATATCTGTAAGTCATGCACAAGGGGAGAAACCAAGGGATGCAAAGGGAGAGGGGAGACAAGAACTAGTGGTGCCAAGTCGCTTGTATCTTCTTTAATGAAACAACTCCAAGGAGTGCTCGGGTGCCATGAATAAGAATCCTCGTCCTGGCGTGGAGACGAGGATGAGCCATCAACATAGCTCCTTCCATCAACAAAACCCCTACCAACATCAACATAATCCCTGCCACTAGCTAAATTCGTGCAGATAAGAGTGTTGTATCAGGAACGATCCCTCTCATGAAGCATGCTAAGGATCATAGTGGTAAAGAGATTTCGACAGGGGGGAGACAAGCAAAGGTATACCAGAGATAAAGGAAGATGAGAGAGAAAGCCTAACTTCAACCACCACGAATATGAGAGAATGCCAGCCTCTGGAAAGTCCCAATTCATGAAATACCAGACATAATTGATCGCCATTAATGCTGCTTTGAATGCCAACCTGCGGGGAATAGATTGCAGCGTCATACTCGTACTCTTGGCCACTTGAAGGTTGATCTTCTCACACACATGGCAAAATGCCAAATGGATTGTGGCCTCTATGAACAGGCGGGTCTTGAGAGGCTCATTTAACCCCGGAGGAGGTCGTTGCCAGATGGCTCGAAATGCCCATCCCATGTGTCTCCTCTTTCCTAGGCTATCACCCCATCCGGGGGAAAGCTCCTTTGGTATTAATGTTGCAACCTTATAAATATTTCTTGAAAGATCTTTCATATTTTATTTTTTATTTCTTCTAGTACTATATTGGAAATCTCTCTTACTTAAAGCATGGGAAGCAAGAAGTATTTTGAATCGAGCAATTATAATTCATGTTGAATTATACCATTCTCTTTATCGTCAAAATTTAAAGAAATCAGAAAGAGAAATAATAAAGACTTACCTGGTCCTCTCTCAAGCATCACAATGTTTAAAAGAATATCCAATTTTAAGAATATTTATGTGTTATGTGGGATTTCACTTTATAGCATTCACTCATTTTATTCATTGGAGTTGATAAAGAAATTTTGTTACTTTAAAAAGAAGAGTACCACCTCTATAAAAACGAAGGAGGACACTCTTTGAATCTGTCAAAGATTCCAGCTAGAGTTGAGCTCTTTCCTTTCAGTAAAAAGTGATCAACACATCCCTGATAAACCCTTCAATGTAGATTAACGCATTTAACATAAGGGGATTCAAATTGGGCACCTACCTGTATGGTAGTAGCCAAATGCTTAGTATCATTAACAACAACATATTGAGCTAACCCCTTAGTCTTAAAAAAATAAGTTTGGAACATTTCATCCCACCCTCAAATATTTAAGTAAGAGTGAAATTAAAGAGGTAAACATATCACAAGTGTTAGACATTGGGTTCAGCGCTTCCCTCGAGTTTTGTGACATGGGTTAACCCCCTCTCGTGGATCCTAACTCTGGCGATTGTGGCAGAGATTAACGCCTGCGAATTTTGGTCTAACAACAATTGTAGACAAATGGTATTAGAGGGACAGGTCTCGCATGCACTAGGGGGAGATTGTTTGACATTGGGTTCAACGTTTCCCGTAAGTTTCGTGATGTGAGTTGACCCCCTCTCATAGATCCTAACTCCACCAATTATGGTAAATACTAACATCTGCGAGTTTCAGTCTAATAACAATTGTAATCCAACAATAAGTAATGTTGCAAATTCATTTCAAAGAATATATTACAAAGAATCCATACATAAATTTATTGAAAATATCGAGAAAAATATCTAAAATATTGATATGCATAAACTTAGTTTAAAAAACTCAAAAAAAATATTGAAAACATCAAAATCATCAAAAACCTGAAAAAAAAAAAAAACCTCATAAAAAAATAAATCAAATATATTTACAACATCAACCACAAACAAACTTTTAAAGTTTGATGAAGCAAGTAACGATTTCTTCCTTTAATTATTTAAACGGAACTCAATTACAAATCTTAAATATTTGAATCTTTTTATTATCATAACAACTCACTTTAATTTGGAATGGATTAACACATTCCAAAATGTTACCAATAAATTCTTAACAAATAATGAAAAATTATCTACATTAAGAGTATAAATTGTAGGGTGGAGCTGTTAATTTATGAAGAAGGTAGGAGAGATCTATCAAAGGTGTCACAATTAAAAAAAATTGGTGAAAGATCGAGAATATTATATCAATATCTAATGATGTAAGATTTTAATATTAAGAAAACTAATGATCTATGAGTCTACGTATGTGCAAATGAATTTAAAAGTTGGTTGGACGTTATGATGGTGACATCACACCATCAAAGAATATAATTACAATAATGTTAATTGGTGCATTATTTTGTATTAATGTTTTTTAATTGTACGTGTTATTATTGTTGTTAGTTGTGTAGAGCTTTAGTGTATAGAAAAAGCGTTTGAAATTTCGAAATTGATTTCCTTTTATCAACAAATAAGTTTAATATATGTTTTATAAATCTAATTAATTTATATGAATCTTAATAAGATACTTTATTATTTGTTTTTTTATTGTGAATAAATTATATACATAATAATTATGAGATAATGACATATTTATATTGATTTTTTTTTTTGTTATTATGGAAATTTGTTTCGGAAAGCAAGTCAAACTATTTGGTATTATTTTTTTTTGTCATTTTGGACTTGTGGTTGTAATCTATATGATATCATACATTGTAATTTTTGTTATTATGGAAATTTGTTTTGGAAAGCAAGTTAAACTATTTGGTATTATTTTTTTGGGTCATTTTGGACTTGTGGTTGTAATCTATATGATATCATACATTGTATTGTTACAATGACATATATTTTTATATCGAGATTTTGTTCCACATTATTGTTCATCTTTAAAATCATGTATATTAACATTTTTGTTGAGTGCGTATGCATTGTGAATAATCTCACAAATGACATAGATAAGTTATAATGCATTACTTATATCAAAAGTTTTACTAATCTAGAAGTTGGCTTTAAAATATGAGTTTACATCTCGATGCGATAACATCCTCCCTCTCTTTATTACTATCATATGTAAGATCAATGTAATGTCTTATAAGTCATTTTTAACATGTGGATGCCTTCTACGCAAAGAATCATTATGAAATTTGATTATTGTTTATTCATGGGTTTCGAACTTGAGCATGTCATTCTAATTCACCATCTATCCAAGAATAACAAATCTTGGAAAAAATGATATTTACTAAGTTGTTTATGGTCAAACCAACTAGACCTGCAAAGGTGACAAAACCTATCATAACTCAGTTGTTAACTGATAGTGAGGAAAACCACGACTAGTTGATATCCGCAAATGCAAGCTAACTCATCATTGTTATTCAAAGAAAATCGCACCCCCTGAAATAACCCACTGGTGGTCTATAAGGGGATAGGCTTTCACTCTTACTAGATACCTCAAATTCCATGGCCATTAACTTATTTCCTTACATTTAAAGTAGTCAAGTTCCTCCCCGGATGGGGTGACATTGCGATCATCATGATATTAAACCTAACGAGTGTTAGCTTCGACACCTGGCGGCCCGAGCTCCAAGAGGGATGGGTGGGAGGGGCCTTCCATTACTCATTAGCCCTAGTCATTGAGTCACTACTCTCCTCGTTATGTGCGAGCATGGTTGGAGCTCTAGCTTCATGTACAATTGAAGGGAAAGGTAATTACAATGCACTTGTGCCGACAATCAATATGGCTAGTATGCAACAGAGGAAACATGGGATTAAATTGATGATAATTCAAGTCGGAGGGAAGCCTTTCTCAGCTAGTCTGCATCTGGTTTTTTACCTCAATGTGACTCTCTTCCAGCTGGTGACAAGAATGTTCAATCCACCTTCCTGTGTTGATAACATTCTCTACTGTAGTATGCCTTGCGTCTAGGAATGAGGCAAAGCGAGAAGGGGTACATGATCTTATAGAAGAATTGGGGCCCAACGAGGAAGCTCGATGTCCTTGTCTAGTGACACTGCTAGTGAGCTTGGTACTTTGTTCACCATCGATTGGCTAGAATCGAAGGAGGCTCTGAAAGATGTCACGTTATGGGGTTGCATGGTGGAGTGGTACGAGCTGGGGGAAGAAATAATGAATGAAGTGGTTCAGACGACTTCGATGAGCCTCTATCTCACAATGAAGATCCTTCAAATGTTTAGTGCAATGTCCTGGAACCTGGTGACCCAGCCTCGCACCCTCAGACGACAACGATGGATAGTGGACTTGATGAAGTTGCATGGAATGCTCGACTAACGGAGGACCACCCGAAGCTAATTTTTGAGATTCAAAGCGAGTTAGCAGACCAAAAGTTCAGGATGGAGAAGCTCGATAAAAAGGTCGACTTGCAAGTATATATGTGCACAAGCCCTCAACAACACCTACATGCCCTAGAGATGCCAAAATGGACTGTCCTCATTACGAAACGACCAACTAGCAGCGTCAAATGGACAACTCGTCAGATGATCTAGTTTCTCCCTCTGCTAAGTGATCGACCTATGCTCTAATGTTGGTCTTTTCTCATAGTTTCAAGTTCATCACTTGTTTTGTTGTTTAAGTTTTGAAAGATGTTTGGACAAATTGTGGTACATTTTCAAATTTTGGCCCCTTGAGGGTAACTCTTGTTCTTGGACTTGGGTTGGTTTCCTCTATTGGCGGCCCAAGAACATGGACACTATGTTTGTACACTCTTTAGTTCTTAGAACGTAATACAATATTCTCACTTACAAAAAAAAAGGCAAGTTCCTTGCCAACAAAAAAATGGTTTTAGGTCTCACTCCAAGACCATCCAACAATTTGTTTTTGCAACAACTTGAAGTCAAATTCATTATATTTTATTATAAATGATGAAAGCACATAAATTCACCATGACCTATTTATATCTCACATATTTTATTGGTTGTGTTTATCACTTTGGACTTTTGCCCTTCGGCTCTTCATCAGTAACATAGGCCTTGCCCAAGTAATACCGACGAGTTATCGATACCCCTAAATCTAAAAATAATAATAATAATAATAATTTTTTTTAAATCTAATAATAATAATAATAATAATTAAGTTTGTAAATTGTGTTGACACACTCATTGGTTTTTGCATTTTTTCTTTATCTTTGATTTTTTCCAATAGAAATTTTCTCAATATATATTTAATATATGTTGTTCTCAAAGAGAGTACATGAGCTCTAATTACAACGCCTACTAATAGTCTCCGTCTAATGATATAATCCTCCATCGCAGACAAAAAGAGTGGAATTACATAGTTCCGGAAAAAACTCAGAAGTACTAATCAGACTCTAACACTATGTAAATGGTCCAAAATTTGTAAATAAAGTGCAGTTGGACAAACCAAAGAGTCTATAGCCATGATTACACTATAGGACTAGTTATAACTCAAAATAAAAAAGAAGTCATAGACTTCCCCAGAAATACTATCTATATCAAATGTAGAGACAGAGTGTTATTGGGGGGCCCTCCTAGCCATCCCGCCATTTGTTGAAGTGGATCCTCCCTTCTGGAATCTGGAGTGCTTTTTTAGAAAGTATATTTGCTTCCAAATTCTCTTCCCTGTATATGTGGTCAAATCTACTATCTTTGAAGAGTGTAATGAGGTCCCTAATCTTCTCCATCCAGCCCATAAGTGAGGTAACATGTGAATTACACTTATAATTTAACCAATCCACCACTATATTTAAATCGCCTAGTAACTGTAGATGGTCAATGTCAAGTCTGTGTGCTAATGATAAGGTGGCCCACACACCAAGAAGTTCTGCCCTGGTGTTTGTTCCCATCCTGTAATTGAAAGTCCACCTGTAGATAGTGTTCCCCATAGTTTTTATGATACCTCCAGCTCCACTCAGAGTGCCATTATTTTTTGCAGCACCATCGAACCAACAAATATTATGCATAGTAATATCAAGTGTTTTTTTTTTCCTTTTGGGAAAACAAGAGAGAGGATAAAGAGCACTAGTAGCTTCCACCATACCTCGGATCTGATAAACAACTCCCTAAACTGTAGTTGCACGGGATTCAAAGATACACTTGTTCCTTACCAACCAAATATACCAACAAGTCAATGCAGGTAGTGTGTACTAGGTTTTTTCCAACTTAAGTCAATTTTCATAACAATGTGTTAGAGTGCTACCTCCCCAAACTGTAGCAAAGTTGAAAATTGTTGACAAAGAAATCCAAATTTGTTGAGTGAATGAACAACTTACAAATAAATGTAATACTATCTCCTCATCCCTATTGCACAAAGAACAGTAGCTCAATCCTTCTCATCCTCTTTTTAACATATTTTCCCAAGTTAGAATTTTATTCTCTAGAGCCAACCATGTAAAGAGTTTGATTTTGTGTGTCAGATCCCATGTCCAAAGTTGTCTTCACCAACCTGTTGCTTGAATCGACCAATATTCCTTTTCCAAGACGTTATAAACGTTTTTAACAATGATAAAACCAGATTGATCACCACCTATCCAGATAAGCAAGTCTTCTCTAGGTTGGAGTTGGATCCTAGATTGAATGAGTGCCTTACAGTAAGAATGCCTTTCAACTGACAAGTTTCCCGTGAGCTCTAAGTCTACACTGGATTTCCATTGATTAGTAATGAAACCCAAAGAGGCCCGTGCAGAAGCTCGATATAAATAACAAATATTTTTCTCCTTTACTGCCTCTCGTAGCTCTGAGGAAAGTATAGAAGAATTGTTGATACCCATGATCTTATCCAAACCAATTAAAATGGAGGAGCCATTCCCAAGTTTCCAACTAATCCAACGAGTAATAAGAGGTAATGACTTCAACAAGTTTTTCC
>SNQJ01S0029937.1:47102-62422 GCA_010110895.2 Picea sitchensis
TGTAATATCATCATACTTTTACAATCAATTATTATTATATATTTTATTATGGATTCATAGTGAAGTTGTTCATTAAGAAACCCTTGTGTCCTTCACAGTAACATTGTGTCAAATCCATCCAACATTTTACATAATGAAAGTCAGAGGTTTTATGCCCAAGATATCCCCAATTATGTCCAAGGACCCATGGATAAAACGTTTGTGGCATAATTCAAAAAGGGGTTGTGTATGCTTAAAATGTTGGTTGACTCTTATCATTTTGCACATTTCTCCACATTCTCATTCTCCCACATTCCTCTACATTCCTTTCTTGCACATTCTCATTTCTCCTCATTCCAAATTCCTCCTTATTTCTCCACAACCCTTATTACTCTGCATTGCAACATTTTGCATGAAGAAAATTGAGGTACTATGATGATGCCAAATTTGGTTTGTCTTTGACCATAATTTAGCTCTAAGTTTCAATCTCTCAACTGTCCTTTGTTGTTGTTTTAGGACAAAAAACAATTATGCAACTTTTATGCTCATAAATTTGATTGGTTAAGTGTTCTTTGAGGTTCCCTTGCAAGTGCTCTCGAACCAATGATTACTACATGCAATATAGCCCAAAACAATTAACACTCCTCTGTGTATTTACAACACTATCAAGTTGATCTACACTCTAAGCATGCATGAAATGAACACAAGTCTTTTTGGTCAACATGACCCTGGATAAAACCCCTCGAGGGAAAACTAGTTTGGAATGGAAGTATATATAAGTGATGTCTAAAGCATAGAGTACAACAAGTAAACTAGAACAATGGAACCTGTATACATAGCAAGCTCCTCTCGAGTCTTGCCAAAGGAACCAAGAAGATATGCACCCAATCTTAGTGCACCTCTTCCCTTGTTTCCAAACTCGCTCAAGTGATGTGCCCTTGATCCTTGTTGCTCCGAAGAAGAATCTCTTGCACCACAATATGCTCTTGTGTGCTACCTCTCCAATGAGACAAACAAATCAACAATCGCCCAAGTCTAGCTAGTGCCTGCTAGGTGTGCGCCCTCCTCTAAGCAAAGATGATCACCATAAACAAGTAAGGATCCAAGCCTCCATAGCTCCTCCATAGATGGAGGCACCCAAGCATCCCTCAACCATAGTTTCCAACCTCATCCTTATGCTTCCTCTCAAACTCTCCAAGTGAACATAAGAGTGAATGAGCCTCCTTGGGCCCTATGCGCCCCTCTTGAACCTCCATAAAGAAACCTAAGATTTGGATCGCTAGGATCTTCCCATGCCATCTCTAATCAAAGGTTGAGATCATCCCACAATAATCTCACTCACTAAGACACTTTGGATTAAGTTCCCTGAGTTCACTTTATGTCTATTAATTCACCCACTTAATGATTAATTAGTCACTTTTGCCTTAAGTGACAAAATTCAACTTTTTGACTTAAGTGAAGTCAAAGTTGAATTAGACATAAAGTACAAGGTACATAGTCCCAATGTATTTCCCACTTGTGGTTAGAGACCTAAAACCACAAGGGGACCACTTCCCAAGGTACATTGAAACTCAACACTGCATGGGATGCAACAATGTGGGAGTCTTATTTTTGTTTCATCCCCTTATGTAATTCCGCATTAAATGTAGTAGGTGGGAGTCTTATCTCCCCATTATATTCCACACCTTCACATCATTTTCCAATGTGTAATGTAGAGCCACCCCCACACTCATTTACACGTTTGCATTAATATCCTCTTCCACCTTCGCAATGCCTTTCATACTTAGGTCACTTTCTCAATGCCTTTCATACTTAGGCTTATCCTAAGTATGAAAGGTGAAGCTCATTCACCCCCTTATCGTTTTCACACTTCCCTAGGAACCTTCCTATGAACGATATGATGACACGTGGCACACAATGCATTTCATACTTAGGCTTATCCTAAGTCTAAAAGGTGAAGCTCGTTTACCCTATTATCATTTGCATGCTTCCATAGGCACCTTCATACAAATGGCATTACAACATGTTTCACTCCCAATCAATGTTTCATACTTAGGGCAGATCTGTAATGCCTTTCATACTTAAGCTTATACTATGTATGAAAGGGGAAGCTCATTTACCCCCATATCATTTGCACGCTTCCTTAGGCACCTTCCTAGGGATGGCATTACAACACATGGAACCCCCAACTTTCCTTTCATACTTAGGCTACCTCTACAATGTCTTTCATGCTTACGATTCTCCACAATGCCTTTGATACTTAGGCTTATCCTAAGTATGAAAGGTGAAGCTTCTTTACCCCTTTATCATTTGCAGGCTTATCCTAAGTATGAAAGGTGAAGCTTTTTTACCCTTTATCATCTATAGGCTTATCCTAAGTGTGAAATGTGAAGTTTGTTTACCCCTTTATCATTTGTAGGCTTATCCTAACTATGAAAGGTGAAGCTCGTTTATCCCTTTATCATTTTCATGCTTCCCTAGGCACCTTCCTAGGATGGTACGATGACACGTGACACCTCCAACTAGACGATGACATGTGGAAAGTAAGCAGTCCTATGGCATGGTAACACTTGGTAGGCATGGGTTCAATAGTGATGACTGGGTAGTGACGTGACATGTTGATTGGGCAACCCAAATTTACACTGAGCACACTCTATGTAGGGGTCCATAACTCTCTCTTCTTGCACACTCAAATGAAAGGGGAAAGCCTTTCGCCTTATAAACATCACATATTTCCTTCCTACAATGCATGTGGGATAAATAGGGCATATTTAACATCAAGGGCTAATATTACACTCGAAGGTATATCAACGATGGCTTAGTCACCACCTTCTGAAGGTCATAACTTGAACTATTAATGTCGAAATGGAGCAAACAAGAGATTGTTGGAAAGTCAAGAACATAAATAATATCCCAGAATGGTTTTTAGAGTTGAGGTGTCCATGCTTATATCCCAAAATATAAAATACGGTGATGATTATTTCCATCTTGTGGTGTTTAATTATCTTGGGATAACGTTTATTAAATGGAATTTATGAATGTACAAAGTGGGTCCTAGCAAAGGGAAAAAAAATTTAAGCGATGTTTACAAATGGGTACTTTAATAAAGTATTAAAGGAGCGCCAAAGTCATTTTATTAAAGAAAGGTAGTTTGAAGGATTTCTCCAAGGGAAAAACCCTAACTTCAAAAAACAACTACCATGAGGATAAAGCAAGGATTATTTGAGCGACATTCAAAGACATTTGGAAGGGTTCATACCCAAGAAAAAATTACTTCCATCTTTGTAACTGAAGTCCTTCAAGCTCTCCCTATCACCTTTCTTCTCACAGTCTTTGTTCATCCAACTTTATGTGAGTCTCATGACCATAGAAATTGAGCACTAATTGTTCTCTCTTTTTTTGCCTTTAGTTTACACTCATTTCCGATTTGTAGGAGCCCCCATCCCTACCCATGAGGCTGCATGCTTTGTCTATTACTTATTTTAGTCAATTGAATTGTTTTGTGATGCCACAGGGTAAACATATTTTCATACATTTTAAACATTTAAACATTTCAAATTTGGGGACCCATCATTTGTGAGCTCCTCAAAAATTTCTTCAAGGAGTATAATGTTTTTATGGCTTATTCCTTCATTGTAAACGATAAGCTTTGAGCATGTATCTTCTTTTCAAAGCTCCTTTGATACTTTTGTTGTTGTTGTAAATAAGAAGTTTGTATTACCTCACATGTCTGAAAATATACATACCACCATAGAACAATTGACAAGGTTGCCTAAAAAGGAAACCAACATGTCGCTGCCTGAGTTTTCGTCTAAAATTTCCCCACAGTGTCCTCAAATGATCTAAGTCCAAAAAATATAGACTGTGCACACTAATTACATGTATAATCCAGAAAACTATTCTAACATTGGCAAACATTTTTCCATGAGGCACAAAACTATTAACCATAACAACAATACTACTATTTAGTACAAGGAACCTACTCATGAATATGTCATGTTGCAGCCACCAGAGGCAATAAAATCAGATGCCCCAACAATGTCGCGTCAGGTGCACTAATGGTTAGAGCCGAATTAGAATAGTTGATGTTGACATGATGAGCTACAATCCACGAGAGGCGTTGGTGCACCTGCTCCGAACTGAATTTCAGGTCGTCTATAACCCTTCGCATATCAAAAATTATATTTAACAGGTCTTCCGAGGGAGGAAGACATGAGTGGACCTCATGATATGAGTTGGGCCTTGCAGAAGAGGGAAAATTCGAAGGAGGGAAACCCAAGAAGAGCCAGTTATAAGGTGATATCTAGAAGTCGTGCACAAGGGGAGAAACCAAGGGATGCAAAGGGAGAGGGGAGACAAGAACTAGTGGTGCCAAGTCGCTTGTATCTTCTTCAATGAAACAACTCCAAGGAGTGCTCGGGTGTCATGAATAAGAATCCTTGTCTTGGCGTGGAGATGAGGATGAGCCATCAACATAGCCCCTACCATCAACAAAACCCCTACCACCGTCAACATAATCCTTGCCACTAGCTAAATTTGTGTGGATAAGAGTGTTGTGTCAGGAACGAGCCCTCTCACGAAGCATGCTAAGGATCATAGTGGTCAAGAGATTTCGACAGGGGGGAGACAAGCAAAGGTATATCAGAGATAAAGGAAGATGAGAGAGAAAGCCTAACTCCAACCACCACGAACATGAGAGAATGCCAACCTCTGGAAAGTCCCAATTCATGAAATACCAGACATAATTGATCGTCATTAGTGCTGCTTTGAATGCCAACCTGCGGGGAATAGATTGCAGCGTCATACTCGTACTCTTGACCACCTGAAGGTTGATCTTCTCACACACATGGCAGAATGTCAAATGGATTGTGGCCTCTATGAACAGGCGAGTCTTGAGAGGCTCATTTAACCCCGGAGGAGGTCGTTTCCAGATGGCTCGTAGTGCCCACCCCATGTGTCTCCGCTTTCCTAGGCTATCACCCCATCTGGGGGAAAGCTCCTTTGGTATTAATGTTGCAACCTTATAAATATTTCTTGAAAGATCTTTCATATTTATTTTTTTATTTCTTCTAGTACTATCTTGGAAATCTCTCTTACTTAAAGCATGGGAAGCAAGAGGTATTTTGAATCGAGCAATTATAATTCATGTTGAATTATATCATTCTCTTTATCATCAAAATTTAAAGAAATCAGAAAGAGAAATAATAAAGATTTACCTGGTCCTCTCTCAAGCATCACAATGTTTAAAAGAGTATCCAATTTTAAGAATATTTATGTGTTACGTGGGATTTCACTTTATAGCATTCACTCATTTTATTCATTGGAGTTGATAAAGAAATTTTGTTACTTTAAAAAGAAGAGTACCACCTCTATAAAAACGAAGGAGTACACTCTTTGAATCTGTCAAAGATTCCAGCTAGAGTTGAGCTCTTTCCTTTCAGTAAAAAGTGATCAACACATCCCTGATAAACCCTTCAATGCAGATTAACGCATTTAACATAAGGGGATTCAAATTGGGCACCTACCTGTATGGTAGTAGCCAAATGCTCATTATCATTAACAACAACAGATTGAGCTAACCCCTCAGGCTTAAAAAAATAAGTTTTGAACATTTCATTCCACCCTCAAATATTTAAGTAAGAGTGAAATTAAAGAGGTAAACATGTCACAAGTGTTGGACATTGGGTTCAATGCTTCCCGCGAGTTTCGTGACATGGGTTAACCCCCTCTCGTGGATCCTAACTCTGGCGATTGTGGCAGAGATTAACGCCTGTGGATTTTGGTCTAACAACAATTGTAGACAAATGGTATTAGAGGGACTGGTCTCGCACGTACTAGGGGGAGATTGTTTGACATTGGGTTCAACGTTTCCCATGAGTTTTGTGATGTGGGTTGACCCCCTCTCGTGGATCCTAACTCCACCAATTATGGTGGATACTAACATCTGCGAGTTTCAGTCTAACGACAATTGTAATCCAACAATAAGTAATATTGTAATATTGCAAATTCATTTCAAAAAATATATTGCAAAGAATCCATACATAAATTTATTGAAAATATCAAGAAAAATATCTAAAATATTGATATGCATAAACTTAGTTTAAAAACTCAAAAAAAAATATTGAAAACATCAAAAACCCGAAAAATAAAACTTATAAAAAAATAAACCAAAGATATTTACAACATTACCCACAAACAAACTTTTAAAGTTTGATGAAGCAAGTAACGATTTCTCCCTTTAATTATTTAAACGGAACTCAATTACAAATCTTAAATATTTGAATCTTTTTATTATTATAACAACTCACTTTAATTTGGAATGGATTAACACATTCCAAAATGTTACCAATAAATTCTTAACAAATAATGAAAAATTATCTACATTAAGAGTATAAATTGTAGGGTGGAGCTGTTAATTTATGAAGAAGGTAGGAGAGATCTATCAAAGGTGTCACAATTAAAAAAAAATGGTGAAGGATCGAGAATATTATATCAATATCTAATGATGTAAGATTTTAATATTAAGAAAACTAATGATCTATGAGTCTACGTATGTGCAAATGAATTTAAAAGTTGGATGGACGTTATGATGGTGACATCACACCATCAAAGAATATAATTACAATAATGTTAATTGGTGCATTATTTTGTATTAATGTTTTTTAATTGTACGTGTTATTATTGTTGTTAGTTGTATAGAGCTTTAGTGTACAGAAAAAGCGTTTGAAATTTCGAAATTGGTTTCCTTTTATCAACAAATAAGTTTAATATGTTTTATAAATCTAATTAATTTATATGAATCTTAATAAGATACTTTATTATTTGTGTTTTTTTAATTTTTAATTGTGAGTAAATTATATACATAATAATTATGAGATAATGACATACTTATATTGAATTTTTTTTGTTATTATGGAAATTTGTTTTGGAAAGCAAGTCACTGGATTGATGAAACTATTTGGTATTATTTTTTTGGGTCATTTTGGACCTATGGTTGTAATCTATATGATATCATATATTGTATTGTTACAATGACATATATTTTTATATCGAGATTTTGTTCTACATTATTGTTTATCTTTAAAATCATGTATATTAACATTGTTGTTGAGTGTGTATGCATTGTGAATAATCTCATAAATGACATAGATAAGTTATAATGCATTACTTATATCAAAAGCTTTACTAATCTAGAAGTTGGCTTTAAAGTATGAGTTCACATCTCGATGCGATAACATCCTCTCTCTCTTTATTACTAAAGATCAATGTAATGTCTTATAAGTCATTTTTAACATGTGGATGCCTTCTACGCAAAGAATCATTATAAAATTTGATTATTGTTTATTCATGGGTTTCGAACTTGAGCATGTCATTCTAATTCACCATCTATCCAAGAACAACAAATCTTGGGAAAAATGATATTTACTAAGTTGTTTATGGTCAAACCAACTAGACTTGCAAAGGTGACAAAACCTATCATAACTCAGTTGTTAACTGATAGTGAGGACAACCACGACTAGTTGATATCTGCAAATGCGAGCTAACTAATCATTGTTATTCAAAGAAAATCACACCCCCTGAAATAACCCACTGGTGGTCTATAAGGGGATAGGCTTTCACTCTTACTAGATACCTCAAAGTCCCTGGCCATTAACTTATTTCCTCACATTTAAAGTAGTCAAGTGCCTCCCCGGATGGGGTGACATTGCGATCATCATGATATTAAACCTAACGAGTGTTAGCTCCGACACCTGGCGGCCTGAGCTCCAAGAGGGACAGGTGGGAGGGGCCTTCCATTACTCATTAGCCCTAGTCATTGAGTCACTACTCTCCTCGTTATGTGCGAGCATGGTTGGAGCTCTAGCTTCATGTACAATCGAAGGGAAAGGTAATTGCAATGCACTTGTGCCGACAATCAGTATGGCTAGTATGCAACATAGGAAACATGGGATTAAATTGATGGTAATTTAAGTCGGAGGGAAGCCTTTCTCAGCTAGTCTGCATCTGGTTTTTCCCCTCAATGTGGCTCTCTTCCAGTTGGTGACAAGAACATTCAATCCACCTTCCTGTGTTGATAACATTCTCTACTGTAGTATGCCTTGCGTCTAGGAATGAGGCAAAGTGTGAAGGGGTACATGATCTTATAGAAGAATTGGGGCCCAACGAGGAAGCTTGATGTCCTCGTCCAGTGACATTGCTAGTGAGCTTGGTACTTTGTTCACCATTGATTGGCTAGAATCGAAGGAGGCTCCGAAAGATGTCACATTTTGGGGTTGCATGGTGGAGTGGTACGAGCTGGGGGAAGAAATAATGAATGAAGTGGTTTAGATGACTTCGATTGGCCTCTGTCTCACAATGAATATCCTTCAAATGTTTAGTGTAATGTCTTGGAACCTGGTGACCCAACCTCTCACCCTCAGACGACAACGATGGATAGTGGACTTGATGAAGTTGCATGGAATGCTCGACTGACGGAGGACCACCCGAAGTTAATTTTTGAGATTCAAAGCGAGTTAGTAGACCAAAAGTTCAGGATGGAGAAGCTCGATAAAAAGGTCGACTTGCAAGTATATATGTGCACAAGCCCTCAACAACAACTACATGCCTTAGAGATGCCAAAATGGACTGTCCTCATTACGAAACGACCAACTAGCAGCGTCAAATGGACAACTTGTCAGATGATCTAGTTTCTCCCTCTGCTAAGTGATCGACCTCTGCTCTAATGCTGGTCTTTTCTCATAGTTTCAAGTTCATCACTTGTTTTGTTGTTTATGTTTTGAAAGATGTTTGGACAAATTGTGGTACATTTTCAAATTTTGGCCCCTTGAGGGTAACTCTTGTTCTTGGTTGCTCTTGGAATTGGGTTGGTTTCCTCTATTGGCGGCCCAAGAACATGGACACTATGTTTGTACTCTCTTTAGTTCTTAGAAGGTAATACAATATTCTCGCTTACAAAAAAAAAGGCAAGTTCCTTGCCAACAAAAAATGGTTTTAGGTCTCACTCCAAGACCATCCAACAATTTGTTTTTGCAACAACTTGAAGTCAAATTCATTTTATTTTATTATAAATGATGAAAGCACATAAATTCACCACGACCTATTTATATCTCACATATTTTATTGGTTGTGTTTATCACTTTGGACTTTTGCCCTTTGGCTCTTCATCAGTAACATAGGCCTTGCCCAAGTAATACCGATGAGTTACCGATACCCCTAAATCTAAAAATAATAATAATAATAATAATAATAATAAAATTTTAAAAATCTAATAATAATAATAATAATAATAATTAAGTTTGTAAATTGTGTTGACACACTCATTGGTTTTGTATTTTTTCTTTATCTTTGATTTTTTCCAATAGAATTTTTCTCAATATATATTTAATATATGTTGTTCTCAAAGAGAGTACATGAGCTCTAATTACAATGCCTACTAATAGCCTCCGTCTAATGATATAATCCTCCATCGCAGACAAAAAGAGTGGAATTACATAGTTCCGGAAAAAACTCGAAAGTACTAATTAGACTCTAACACTATGTAAACGGTCCAAAATTTGTAAATAAAGTGTAGTAGGACAGTCCAAAAAGTCTATAGCCATGATTACACTATAGGACCAGTTATAACTCAAAATAAAAAAGAAGTCATAGACTTCCCCATGAATACTATCTATATCAAATGTAGAGATGAAGTGTTAGTGGGGGGCCCTTGTGGCCATCCTGCCATTTGTTGAAGTGGATCCTCCCTTCTGGAACCTGGAGTGCTTTTTTAGAAAGTATATTTGCTTCCAAATTCTCTTCCCTGTATATGTGGTCAAATCTACTATCTTTGAAGAGTGTAATGAGGTCCCCTAATCTTCTCCATCCAGCCCATAAGTGAGGTAACATGTGAATTACACTTATAATTTAACCAATCCACCACTATCTTTGAATCCCCTAGTAACTGTAGATGGTCAATGTCAAGTTTGTGTGCTAATGATAAGGTGGCCCACACACCAAGAAGTTCTGCCCTGGTGTTTGTTCCCATCCTGCAATTGAAAGTCCACCTGTAGATAGTGTTCCCCATAGTTTTTATGATACCTCCAGCTCCACTCAGAGTGCCATTATTTTTTGCAGCACCATCGAACCAACAAATATTATGCATAGTAATATCAAGTGGTTTTTTTCCTTTTGGGAAAACAAGAGAGAGGATAAAGAGCACTAGTAGCTTCCACCATAGCTCGGATCTGGTAAACAACTCCCTAAACTGTAGTTGCACGGGATTCAAAGATACACTTGTTCCTTGCCAACCAAATATACCAGCAAGTCAATGCAGGTAGTGTGTACTGATTTTTTTCCAACTTAAGTCAATTTTCATAACAATGTGTTAGAGTGCTACCTCCCCAAACTGTAACAAAGTTGAAAACTGTTGACAAAGAAATCCAAATTTGTTGAGTGAAAGAACAACTTACAAATAAATGTAATACTATCTCCTCATCCATATTTCACAAAGAACAGTAGCTCGGTCCTTCTCATCCTCTTTTTAACATATTTTCCCAAGTTAGAATTTTATTCTCTAGAGCCAACCATGTAAAGAGTTTGATTTTGTGTGACAGATCTCATGTCCAAAGTTGTCTTCACCAACCTGTTGCTTGAATCGACCAATATTCCTTTTCCAAGGCGTTATAAACGTTTTTAACAATGATAAAACCAGATTGATCACCACCTGTCCAGATAAGCGAGTCTTCTCTAGGTTGGAGTTGGATCCTAGATTGAATGAGTGCCTTACAGTAAGAATGCCTTTCAACCGACCGGTTTCCCGTGAGCTCTAAGTCTACACTGGATTTCCATTGATTAGTAATGAAGCCTAAAGAGGCCTATGAAGAAGCTTGATATAAATAACAAATATTTTTCTCCTTTAGTGCCTCTCATAGTTCTGAGGAAAGTATAGAAGAATTGTTGATACCCATGATCTTATCCAAACCAATTAAAATGGAGGAGCCATTCCCAAGTTTCCAGCTAATCCAACGAGTAATAAGAGGTAAAGACTTCAACAAGTTTTTCCAGATTTACGAAGTTACTGGTTGGAGAGGTGAAGCCGACCTAAGCCAAGTTGCCATTGAAAAATATGGTAAATATTTATCCTTGATCACTTGTTTCCAAATACCTTCCTTAAACAAAACTCACCATAATGAGTTTTCTTCCAGGGCGCGATTAAAAAGGAAAAGATTATGAAGACCCCATCCACTAAGATGTTTCAGCTTTGCTAACATCTCCCAGCTACATAAGTGTATTTCATGGGCCTTTCCACCCCCGATCAGAGGAAATCGAAGATAATCTTACAAATCTTAGTGAGAACAGAGACTGGAACCGTCGTCAGGGCCATCCAATAGACTGATTGAGTTTCAAGGACCGATTTTGCAAGAGTATAACGACCACCAAGTGTCAACCATCGGTTGCACCATTGTTTGATCCTGTGTTCGAATTTTATGATTAGCCATCTCCAGTCTTCAAATGTAGTCTTCTCTACTTTTAAATAATACCCCAAGTAACGGAATCCCACAAAAAACTCCACAAAATTATAAGAAAACTAAGTCCTAAACTGCTCTAAAGATTCACCATGTATCCCAGAAAAATGAAATGTCGATTTTTGCGGGCTTACTTTTAAACCCGATGCACAACATAACAGTTCCAACAATGTTTTAATCACATGCCATTCCTCCAGTGAGGCCTTTGAAATTATAAGAACATCATCAACAAAAATAAGATGAAGGACTTTAATGATCCTGGAAACCTTGACGCCAGATAGATTGCCTTCCGCTTGTCCTTTTTTCAATAAAAGGTTGATGCTTTCCATAACAAGAATGAAGAGAAATGGCGAGAGCGGACAACCTTGTCGTAATCCACGTTCACTAGTGAAGAAAGATGAAGACTCCCCATTGATCAGAGCCACAAATGAGGAGCTAACCACACAACTCATTATCCAATTTATAGAGTGAACACTGAACCCGATTTGTACTAAGATCAGACATAAAAAATCCCAATTGATGTACACCATAACTTGTGTGTATTGTATTAGTTGTTAAGAGACATGTTACCATGTTCTACACATTGTAGACCTCAAATTCGTCTTCTTCCCAAAGACATGAGAACATGTATGTCATGCATATCACTGAGGGAGGGATATGATACATTTAATTATATTTATTTTTATAAATTGAGTGTGCGAGCGCACACACACACATATATAAAATTTGTTTTTATTTTTAATTAAATGGTTAATATTTTGTATTAAAAAATGTTGCAATAATATTATTTATTGTAAAAATATAAAAATAAAGAGTTGCCTCAGAGTTCATGTTTATAAAGTATCCAAAATTTCAAAAAAATAATTGCAAAAGAAAAAAACTACTAATATATACCTTAAAAAATTGACTTAGTATCAAAATTATTTTGCAAAATATGATGGAACCTGGACTTAAATAAAGACATGCTCACTATGAGTTTCATTATGTTCCTTTGAGGGGGCTTGTTTTCATGTTCCATGAATTCCATNAAATCCCAATTGATGTACACCATAACTTGTGTGTATTGTATTAGTTGTTAAGAGACATGTTACCATGTTCTACACATTGTAGACCTCAAATTCGTCTTCTTCCCAAAGACATGAGAACATGTATGTCATGCATATCACTGAGGGAGGGATATGATACATTTAATTATATTTATTTTTATAAATTGAGTGTGCGAGCGCACACACACACATATATAAAATTTGTTTTTATTTTTAATTAAATGGTTAATATTTTGTATTAAAAAATGTTGCAATAATATTATTTATTGTAAAAATATAAAAATAAAGAGTTGCCTCAGAGTTCATGTTTATAAAGTATCCAAAATTTCAAAAAAATAATTGCAAAAGAAAAAAACTACTAATATATACCTTAAAAAATTGACTTAGTATCAAAATTATTTTGCAAAATATGATGGAACCTGGACTTAAATAAAGACATGCTCACTATGAGTTTCATTATGTTCCTTTGAGGGGGCTTGTTTTCATGTTCCATGAATTCCATATCCATGTCCTTGGGTACTTGTTGGATTGATTCTTCCTCTTTTGCTCCTTCAAGGGCTGAGTTAATCTACGTTCTTTTATGAGAAACCACAAATTGTGAGTTCCTTACCAGGCCTATTTCCAGTTGATGTAAATTGTGTGCTTTGTCTCTAATTTTTCAATTTGCCTCTTTTGGTGAATCACAATCTCCAGGATCTTTGCATGCCCAACATTTTGAGTGTCATCCTGAGAGTTATTTTTGTTTTTCATAGTGGAGATGGAGATGGTTGTTTGATTGTCATCTAATAGACTTTTGTGTCTCCTCAAGACCCATCAAATATCCAAAATATCACAAAAAGATGAACGCCCATGATGATTATGGTCCATCATGGTTATGGTTTTCCAAACTTCCTCAAAGAATAAATTCAAATCACACTGAGTCCAAACCTTGCACAACTTGTTTACTCTACCCCACAACCAATAAGAACTCCTTGGATCTCGTGCTAATTAGTCCAACCCACGACCAAGAAATCAAAGAATTATCCTTGGGTTGTGAAGCATGAAGCATTATTCGATTTAGGAATGCAACCAACTAGGTCAAGCGCCAAATTGTTCCCACTTTCATCCTTCATACTTACTTCTACAAACATATGAGTCTGTTTCGTAATCAAGCACAATATATGCAAATGTACTGTGAGACTCATGGGAATTAAGGCCTATCATTTCATATTAAACTTCCTCTACTTGACATTGATTGGGGAATGCATTACAAACTTTGGACTAATCATCAATCAACTATCCTAAGGGATTGTTGTTACCAAGATCACGTCTTTCATTCTTAAATTTCCAACCTCTAAACAAGATGCCTCATTGGCCAACATATTTGCTTAATGGTTTCAAACCCTCAACACATGGTAATATTCAATTGGATCAAATCTCTTTACCACTTTATATATTCTTAAAATGAGCCTTGTCAAATTACAATCATTCCATGTGATTGAGTTGCACATATACCTTGTCATGATTGATGAATCTTCTATGACTATCAATTTCCTAATCCACCTTGAGTTAACAATCCTAAATCCTTAATAAAAAGTCAATTTACCTTTACTGATCAGGGGATCAAATTTTGTTCAAAACTTCAAAGTGCTTGGAATCGCTTCAAACCGGACGAGAGCGTAGGCCTCATTGTTGCGAACCCAACGCAACTCGTTTCGTCTCAAACAGACGTCGGGAGCGAGAGATATCACAATTTGTTCGGAATGTCAAACAGGTAAAAAAAGGACGCTCACTGTACAGTCCGTACAGGCTGACGTGGCAGGGCCGTACGACCGTACGCTGATGTGGCATGTGGTGACGTGGCAGTTTTTTATTGGCAGATGTGGTCGAATGGTGTTTCGACATGTGTCAGCATGTGGTTGGTGGTTTGGTTCCACGTGGCCCAGTCATGGGCTGCCACGTGGCACCGTTATATTGGTTGTTTGATCAAAATATATTGGAGTCCGTGGGGTTCGACCCCCGGACCTCCCCACCATATAAGCCTTCACAAAGTCAGCCCGACCAACGTACCACCGTATGTTCCTTATTGTATATATGAGTTGATTTGTATTTGAATTCAAATTATGTAACGGTCGGCGGGGGTCCGGGTTGGGGCTTAGCCCCAGCCCCCGGTCACACTCTTATTGCATATGCCCATACCCACCAACGGCGCGCGCGGGGGGTTTTAAATATAGCCCGTGGTTTTGTTATATACATATGACCACATATCACATGGAGGCGCACGAAGTTGTATGGAGCCCGGTCGTATGGTCTATACATATGACCACAACCGGAGCGCGGGAATGTTCAAACGGTTTTGACAGTTAGTCCTTTTTACAATGCGCAAGGTCATATGACCTCCATGTGCCCGAGTGCTAGGCGGTTAGGGGCTGACGCGCCCATAACCATCCTACAGTTTGCACCGTTGGTGCAGTTGCACCCGGTGCTGGGTTTTCACGCTTTAAATTGCGTGTGTGCTAGGTTCATGAGAAAAGGGTGCGTTTTGTAGATGCAGAGACAACAAGCTTGAAGGAGGGACTTCCAAGAAGCATAACTTCTTCGTTTTTTGGCCGATTGAGGTGCCGAAAAAGCCCAGCTAGGGGTTTTTGGACGCTCTAAAGCCATTGGACCAGTCTGTTGGTCAGTTTGAGCATTGTAAGGCATGTTTTTGAGCACTTTGAGCAATTAATAATAATGATCCATTGGAAGCTGGACCAGGAGATGTAGCCCAAGAGAGGGGTGAACTCCTTTATCAATTGTTGTGTTTATGTGC
>SNQJ01S0029938.1:3681-16644 GCA_010110895.2 Picea sitchensis
CACCACAACAAAATGGTGTTGCTGAGAGAAAGAACCACACATTAAAAGAAATGGATAATTGTATGATCCAATCTAAGGGATTAAGTCTATAGTATTGAGCAAAAGAAATCAAATGTGCAATTTACATAGTCAATTGCACTCCCACAAAGGCTCTTAAAAATATAACACCAGAAGAAGCTTGGACTAAAATTAAACCAAATGTAAGTCACTTCCATTTATTTGGCAGTATAACATGGGCTCACATTCCTAATCAGAAAAGGAAAGCATTGTAGCCTAAAAGTGAGAAGTGTATATTTGTTGGTTATTCTAAAGATGTCAAAGGTTACAAACTTCTTCAATCACATTGTAATGAATTTATTATTAGAAGAGATGTTAAATTTGATGAAAATCTCTTGGCCTGTGAGCCTAATTCGACGATTGTGCCTTCTTTGGCCTGTGAGCCATATTCGACATTTGTGCCTTCTTATGATCTGGTTTCTTCTTCAGATGATGACAATGAGGATGAAAATCCACCTCCGCCTGCTCACCCTCCTCCAAATGAGTCATTTGAACCTGAACCAGCACCACCTCCACCACTTCCTCGATGGGTCCGTTCAACACGAGAAGAAGCTGGTGATCTTATCGGTGATCCTTCAGATCAACGTCGGACACATTCACAGTTCCAGTGAGCCTCTTTTCTTTTGGCTCAAGTTTCAGAAACTCATGATCCAAAGACATTTGCAGAAGCTTCAGGTCATCCAAATTCGGATACAACAATGAATGAAGAGTATCGTTCTTTAATGGCAAACGATACTTGGGATCTTTTACCTCTTCCAAAAGGAAGAAAACTTGTTATATGAAAATGGGTATACAGAACTAAGTATGCGTCAAATGGAAGTGTTGAAAGACATAAGGCTTGGTTAGTTGCCAAAGGATTTTCCCAAGTTGAAGGAATTGACTATACTAAAGCCTTTTCCCTTGTAGCAAAAATGAATTCCATTTTCCTTGGTCTTTCCCTTACTGCCTCACATAAATGGGAGGTCCATCAAATGGATGTTAAATCCACATTCTTGCATGGAGATTTGCAAGAATAAATATACATGGAACAACCTCCTGGCTATGTCCAAAATGACTCTAGCCTTGTTTTTCGCCTCAAGAAATCTCTTTATGGTCTCAAGCAAGCTCCCCGGGCTTGGTATGCCAAACTAGATAGCTTTCTTATTGCCACTAGATTCTCTAGATGACATTCTGATCCTAATGTCTATAACAAGAAAGTAGGAAGCCATCTCATAATCCTTGTCCTTTATGTTGATGACCTTATCCTTACTGGTAGTGACTTTGTAATATACCATAATTTTGACCTAAAAAAAAAAAAATCTTCTCCGGAACATTAATCCTAATTAACTCGATAGATTCGTTCTTAGGATAAAATGATCGTTTTCTCTAATATTAAACTCTGATAAGTTTCTTATACTATGGTTACATATTTTAATCAACGAACATATAGGTGTCCAGGTCATGCTAAGATAACCATCCATTACTCTAACATTTCTGTAAGTCCTAAGATTCCAAACATTTATACATGTCATACTATACAGAACTTGGACTATGGAGGACTTAGGATTCATGATCCCAAAATTATTTCTTACGCAAAATAATTCTAAGTGTGGAGAGGAGAAAGGATTTGCGATCATCGATATTGAGAAATCACTCCAACTGTTGGATCTCGGAGAAGGAGAACCGTTGGATCAGAACCTCCACGTGGTATCATGTATCGGGGGTTCAAAGGTTCGAAGCATTTCTTTTCGACTGCGGAAGTCGCGAAGTGTCGAGCGCCGAGGGCTCATGTGTCATGTGGCACATTTGTTAGGTGGGGACCGCGTGGTTGATAGGTGGCACAAGATTCATGAAGTGATGAGCACCAAGGGCTCGTGTGACACGTGGCACATCCGTTAGGTGGGGACCGCATGGTTGATAGTTGGTGCAAACATACAGTGCACAAAAAATACGGAAGTACGCGACAGGTGGCGTACATGCATCACCTTGGAAGGAGTCAACCATCACTGACTTATCGTTTTTCGGAGTTTCTCAAAGGAGGAGCACGAGGGCTCAACACTCCAACTCGCGAAGTCGCGAGTTGCGAGTAGTGATGGTGTTTAGCCTAGCCTACAGTTATATGTAGTAGGAGCTAGCGAGGAGGGAGCCATACCCGTATAGCATCTCGTGTATCGAAGGTTTGGAGTGCAAGAAGAGTCAAGGGTCTTCGACTCACAAACTCGCGATATCGCGAGTCATGAAAGGTGCTTGCGTTAAGGCCTTGGTTATGGTCATATCACAAAGGAGTTGAAGAGAGGGAGTCTATTCTAGGTGACGCAGGTGCATTGTATTGGTAGAGTCAACCCCCTATTGACTTTCACATGTTGCGAATTGGGGAAAAGAAGGGTCTTCTACCTTGTATGCAAGACTTGCAAGGTCGCGGACCCCAAAGGAGCCTTATTGACTAAGATCCAGGTCATGGAGCAGAATCACAAGGAAACGCTTAGGGGAGGAGCTTGTCATACAAAAACCCTTTTTAGGTTTTCGGCGATCGAAAGGCCAGAACTGAGGTATCTTGTTATGAACTTCCCAAACTCTCGAATTGCAAAGGGTGCCTCTTGGCTTGGCCTGAGGACATAGCACCGTGGTTGCGTGGAGGTGAAGACTCATGCCTAGTGCATGTTTGTGCTGGTGGATTTTTCATGGAGGACTTGTGGATTATGTAAATTGAGGTTCCAATAGGGACCTGAGGGAGCCTTTTCAACTCAAAGAGAATTTAAAAACGATCCTGAGCGGATCTCGGAAGTCCTTTTCATGAGGAAGGTTCTAGGGTTCCTTAACACAAACCCCTCAGTATTTAATCATCCCCGATGCAAAGGTCAAGGTTTTTTCCTTGGTCTGTAACTGTATTGTACCCAATTTGAAGTTCAATTCTTGTTTTGCAAGGAAACAATCATTATAATAATGTACCATATAAACTATTTATAATTTCATCGACTGCGTAGTTTCATACCTACCCTAAATCTAGGCTCGAACTTTTGCTTGTGTTTAATTAATTCAAGATTCAAGACTCTTCTCCTTTGCATGTCGCATAATGAAAGTAGAGTAATAAAAAATGATTAAATTCTGACTGTCAGCAGTATCCCGATATCAATATAACTTCTTGAAGAAGACCATTTTATTGTAGTCGAGTAGAGTCTGTTGTTTATTTCATTGCTTATCAAAAACTATTACAGCCACATAGGCGATTTCTATTATTGTTTTATCACCTCGTGGATGTTACCTGAGCATATGTACACATAGGGGTTCCAAAGTGTTTTCATTTTCAATTGGGGCCTTCGCGCCCTTCATATTATATTCCAGAATTGGTTTTGTGTTAAACGGTGTTATTTCCACTTTATTCCAGTGTTTCAACAGGTAGATAAAATTAGACTAAATTGACTGAAATATTTATACTATGTGTACTGTAGGACTTTCTGTAGATAATTTTGCAATTCTTTCGATTACTTTTCATACATAGATTCATTTCAAGCATTTGTGTAACTGGCTATCATAATGTTCAATACGTATGAAAAAGGGATTTTTGTTTACTTATTGTATTTCTGTATAGGTCATAACCTACAGGAACATGTAAACATACGTCTATACATAAGTATATTTCCGTTATTCAATTTCTATTTACAATGCACACTTAATTAGTTCATTATGGTAAGTAACATTCGGTTGTGGGAATTTGTCTACCGCTTTTACTCTAATACAACAATCAACTAACCCATAGTAAATTATTCCTTCAGGAATTAACTAGGCATATTCTCACAACTAGTAGATTGATGGAAATTTAGTATTTACCCAGCAATAAAATGCAACAGAGATAATTACATTTGATTTCGATCTTTTGTCCATAATATTCTACTCAATTCATGATTAACAAATGCATTACACCAGCCTTTTAATGATTTTAAATAGACGAGGGTTAAGAGGACATATCTGAATTAACTCTCTCTGAAAACAAATGGAACAACCATGTTCCTCCCAACCGTAGAATAGGTTATCCAAAATCACTCGCCCGATTCACCCCCTAGCCTGACCATGAATCCATGAGGGTGAACTTGGAAAATAAAACTCCTCCTCAGCAACGTCTTGAAATTCCAGTAATTTCCTCTTGCCTCACACTCCAACATTAGTGTTCATAACAATAAGAAATTCCATAGTCTTTTCCTAGCATACTTGGACACGTCCTGCCTCCTCATATATGCTATTTATCAATTTGCCTAGGTCTTTTCCCTCCCTTGGAAATTTTCGTAGCTTTCTAAATCCCTGATTTTCAGGGGATTCCAATGGCCAAATCACTGATTTTCCACTTGTAATAATCAGATTAGAGGTAGTTCCAATGTGTTCCCCACTCATGGAGTCATGGTCAACTAATTTTAACATGGTTGTTCCATTTGTCCTCCTGAAATCAATATAAATATTCTATTTTTATACAAGTGTCATAGTCAAATAGTTAGTTGAGTCAAATCAGATCTCTGCTCAACAGTCATAATAATTAATTACAAATATCAAATTCGAAATTCGAAATTGCCATAAATGGCAAAAAGTTTCCAAATTCGAATTTACTAAAAACGAAATAAATTTCCAGCAATTTGAAATTTCAAAAATATTTTATTTTTGGGGATGTCACATCCTTTCCCCCTTTAGTAAAACAATGTCCTCAGTGTTCGTTCCTTTCTTGGAATAGGATTGGATTAGATTTCCGCAAATCTCCCTCCAACTCCCAAGTGGCCTCCTCAGGACTAAAGTACTTCCATTGCACCTTTACCTGAGTGACGACTCTGTTTCGAAGTGCTATTTCTCTCCAGTCCAGAATGCGCAGGGGTTCCACCTGGAACTCGCCTTTGGGTTCCACCTGCACCAAGTTCCAATCAATCATATGAGTGGGGTCATGAGTATGCCTTTTCAACAAAGAAACATGAAATACATTATGAATTCTTAGATTAGTTGGAAGTGCAAGTTGATATGCTACGGGTCCAATTCGAGCTAGTATCTCGAAGGGCCCACAAAACATGGGTGCTATCTTGGCACAGTTCCCTAACTTCAATGAGCATTTTCGGGCTTTGACCTTCAAATAAACATGGTGTCCCACCTGAAATTACAAGTGTCTTCTTTTCTGATCTGCTTAGTTCTTATGTTTGTCCTGTGCTTCTTTCAAGTTCTATTGTACCTTCCTTACCATGTTCTCCATTTATTGGAGCATATCTGGTCCAACCATGAGTCTGTCGACCGGGTTATCCCAGCTAATTGGGGTCGTACACTTTCTGTTGTACAATATTTTGAAAGGGCTTAAATTTGCCAAAGTTTGGTACCCGTTGTTATACGCAAATTCTATGAAGTGTAGGTAGTCTTCCCACTTGTTCGGTTTTGTTCTTACATACATGCGGAACATATCCTCTATGATTTGGTTTGTCCTTTCGGTCTGCCATCCATTTGTGGATGATAACTCGTACTAAAATTCAAATTAGTATTTAGCCCTGCAAACAATTTCTTCCAAAAAGCGGATCTGAATTTTACGTCTCTATCTGAAATCACCATTTTACGAATACCATGCAGTCTAAAAATTTCTTTCATGAATATTTAAGCAATGTTTATAGCTTTAAAAGTAGACTTTACAGGAATAAGGTGTGCAGACTTACTGAGTTTATCGATTATAACCATGAGAGAATCATTTTGTTTCTGAGTTTTAGGAAAACCTGTTATAAAGTCCAGCGATATGGTCTCCCATTTCCATTCTGGTACTAGTAATGGCTGTAATAGGTCGGCCGGATGTTGGTGTTCGACCTTAACCTGCTGACAATCTTGGCACCTAGCCAAGTACTCTGCTATTTCTCTCTTCATATTAGGCCAGTAAAATAGTTTTCTGAGTGCTATTATTGTTTTCTGGTAACCTGGATGATGAAAATACAGTTTCTTATGCACTTCGTCCAAAACTGTTAATTTTAACTCTGCTGAATCTGGTATGTAAAGTCTATTTTTAAATCATAATAGTCCCTTCTTGTCGATACTTCGATCTGGTTTATCAGGGTTTGCGGTACTGTTTTGTAATTTTTCCATCATCTTAGTATAATTTCTGTCATTAATACTTTCTGTCCTTATTCTTTGTTCCAGATCACTTTCTGCCCTGCTGATATTTATCTCAAATAACCCATGGACTCTTCTTATTAAAGCGTTTGCTACTTTATTTTCCTTACCCTTGATATGTCTAACCTCAAAGTCAAATTCGCTCAAGAAGGCTAGCCATCTTGCTTGTCTTTCATTAAGATCTGGTTGGCTAAATAGATATTTCACCCCGCTATTATCCATCAATAGTAAGAATTTTCTTCCCATTATGTAGTGATGCCAAATTTTCAAGGCGTGTATTACCGCTGCCAATTCTAAGTCATGAATGACATAATTTCTCTTGTCTTCTTTTAATTTCCAGGACTCATAACAAATAACGTGTCCTTCCTGAGTTAAGACACCACCTAGTCCTTCTTTACTTGCATCAACACATATGGTGAAGTCTTTATCTGGGTCTGCTACCTTCAATATGGGTGCAGTTGTCAATCATTCCTTCATCTTGTTAAAACTGTCTTGACACTTCTTTGACCAGTTGAATTTGGTCCCTTTCTTTTGTAATGACGTGAGAGGGTAGGCTATCTTGGAAAATGCTTCTATGAATAGGCGGTAATATCTGGTGATTCTCATGAATGATCGGATATCCGCTACATCCTTAGGTACCGACCATTCCATGATGGATTTTATCTTTTCTGGGTCTATGACAATGCCATTTGCTGAAATTACATGTTCTAGATATTGTATTTCTTTTTGATAGAAGTCACATTTGTCAAATTTGGCATACAGTTTGTGTTTCCTCAACGTTTCCATAACTATTCTTAAGTGTTCATCATGTTCTTCCTCTGTTTTTGAATAGACCAAAATATCGTCAATAAATACTACTACGAACTTGTCTAAGTACAGACTGCAAATACTGTTCATCAGGCACATAAATGTGGCTGGTGCATTAGTGAGTCCGAAAGGTATGACTATGAATTCATAGTGTCCATATCTTGTCTGAAAAGTTGTTTTGTTTATGTCCTCGTCTTTTATCCTAACTTGATGATAACCGGATCATAAATCCAACTTTGAAAAGATCTTGGCCCCACCCACTTGATCGAACAGATCATTTATCCTTGGTAAGGGATATTTGTTCTTAATAGTCATTTTTTTCAGTTGTCTATAATCGATACATAGTCTTAGAGTACTGTCTTTATTTTTCACAAAGAGGACTGGTGCTCCCCATGGCGAAACACTTGGTCTGATATACTCTTTGTCCAACAATTCCTGTAATTGTATTTTTAATTCTGTCAGTTCCGGTAGACTCATTCGGTAGGGTGCTTTTGAGATAGGGTTTGAACCAGGTGTTAGGTCTATGGAGAAGTCTATTTCCCTTCTAGGAGGAAATTCTGGTATCTCATCCACAAAAATGTCTTTGAATTCATGTAGGACATCAAAGTCTTCTAACTTTGGCTTATCTTATTTTTCTAATAGATTCGTCACTTTGATGGCATAAACTTGACATCCCTTTCTAATACATTTCTTCAGTTGCATCGATGAAACTTGTCTGATAGATACAGGTTTTGGTATGCCTTGGGTTGTTCTAATAGTGCCAAAATCATCTTTATAACTAAGTATCTTTGTATAACAGTCTAGTACTTCTTTGTGTTGTTCCAACCAATCCATCCTGATAATCATATCATAAGATCCTAGTGGTAGGATGTTCACATTGGTCCTTATCTTTTGACCATCTAAGCTGAACTCAAAATCAGAAATAAAGTCAACTACTTTCCTTTTAGTACATGTTGCTAGTTGTACAAGCTATGATTTTGCATGCTTCAGTTTCTTAAGTTTATTCGACTCTACTACATCAAGAGTAATATAACTTAACGTAGCTCCAGGGTCAATTAAAACATAAATTCAAGTGTCATTAATTTTACCTTCGATCTATACCACTGAGGACTGGTGGTCAACTTGTCGACCATCTATGGATGTATTTATTCGATGCAGGCTTCTGTCCATGTCTCCCATTTTCGAGGCTTCCTGTAAATTGTGAACAACAGTTCTGTTTGCTGAAATTAAATGTGGACAATTCCTCTTTAGATGAGGCTCTCCACATTCCCAACACTTTAATGGCTCGCGAGAGTTGTCCCCAAACTTCTTCGTTCCCAGGTTTACCGGTTTACCACTACCTTACGCATTCAGATGATTGGAGTGAAAAGCCTTCCTTGGGAAACTTTTTGTTGCATTCTAATACAGAGTTGGCCGGTATTTCTTCTTCCACTGACTCATTCAATCTTGCTTCTTATCCTTCCAAGCCTTGGGAAACTCTACCTGTTGTTTATACTGGTCGTAGAACATTTGCGCTTTCCTGAATATCTCACTCAAGGATTTGGGGTTGTCAAACTCAGTTATGTCCCTGTAGGACTGTGGGAAACAACTTAAGAATCAATGGATTTCTACCTTATCCTCCTGAATGTACGGTATGAACCTTAGTAGTTCCAAAAATTTATTTATAAGGTCCTCTATCGTCATCTGTCTGAGTTGTAACTCATAAAATTATTTCATAATATTTTTTAGAAAGGTATTGTTTCTTAAAATACTTCTTAAAGTCGGACCATTCCAACTATTTCTCCTTTAGGCCCTTGGCCAATTTCAGGTCCTACCACCAAATGTTGGCTTTCCCCTTAAGATTGTAGATGGCCATTATGACCTTCATGTTGCTGGAATAATTGTAGATCTGGAAGTATTTTTTGATGTCCAACAACCATGCCTCATGTTCTTCTCTTGTCCTGGATTCTCCATCAAAGGTAGTTGGTTTAATATTTTTAAATTCTCCTTCAAGGTGGTCTATTTGTTTTCTTTTTCTGTCTGGTATAGTTTTGTCTTCAGCTGAAGGTGTTCCTTCAGACGAACTGTCTCCTTTTTTTGTTTCTGGACCAAAATTCTTGGAGGGCCTTTTTCTGACCTCTTCGTCACATTTATTGTCCTTCGGGATTTTCTTGGTTACTATACTACGCAATAGGACTTCATTTATCTCTTGTTGTTCCTGTTGTGCTTTCTTCAATTTTTCATTGTCAACCTTGAAAACCTGCAGTTCAACAATAAGATTCCTCATTGTTTCCAACACCTCTGTGGGTGAGCTTCCATCACTATTCTATCTTGGATCTCCAGGAGGTCCTTGCTGTGGATTTCCTTCCATCCTGGTTTCTGCACCTTCCTGAGCTGCCATAATCAACACAAAATAGAAAGGGCTTTCTGTTTGTAACCACAAGATTTATTAGTTTTACATAAATCAGAGTATATAGTAAGTAATTAATGTGGCCCTGTTCAAACCCAGTGTTGTAACTTTTTCTCTGATACCATATGTAATATACCTTAATTTTGACCTAAAAAAAATAAATTCTTCTCCGGAACATTAATCTTAATTAACTCAATAGATTCGTTCTTAGGATAAAATGATCGTTTTCTCTAGTATTAAAATCTGATAAGTTTATTATACTATGGTTACCCATTTTAATCAACCAACATATAGGTGTCTAGGTCATGCTAAGATAACCGTCCATTACTCTAACATTTCTGTAATTCCTAAGCTTCCAAACATTTATATGTGTCATACTATATAGAACTTGGACTATGGAGGACTTAGGATTCATGATCCCAAAATTATTCCTTACGTAAAATAATTCTAAGTGTGGAGAGGAGCAAGGATTGACGATCGACGATATTGAGAAATCACTCCAACTATTGGATCTCAGAGCAGGAGAACCATTGGTTCATAACCTCCACGTGGTATCGTGTATCAAGGGTTCAAAGGTTGGAAGCATTTCTTTTCGACTGCAGAAGTCGCAAAGTGTCGATCCCCAAGGGCTCATGCGACACGTGGCACATCCGTTAGTTGGGGACCGTGTGGTTGATAGGTGACGCAAGTGTCGTGAAGTGTCGATCACCGAGGGCTTGTGAGACATGTGGCACATCCGTTAGGTGGGGACCGCATGGTTGATAGGTGGAGAAAGAGTCACAAAGTGCCGAGCGCTGAGGGCTCGTGCAAAATGTGGCACATCCGTTAGGTGGGGACCGCGTGGCTGATAGGTTGCGCAAACATATAATGCACAGAAAAGGCAGAAGTAGGCGACATGTGGCATACACATGTCACCTTGGAAGGAGTCAACCCATCATTGACTTATCGTGCTTCGGGGTTTCGCAAAGGAGGAGCATGAGGGCTCAACACTCCAACGCTCGAAGTCGTGAGTTATGAGTAGTGATAGTGTTTATCCTAGCCTATGGTTATATGTAGCAGGCGCTAACGAGGAGGGAGCCATACCCGTATCACATCTCGGGTATCAAAGGTTTGGAGTGCAAGAAGAGTCGAGGGTCTTCAACTCACGAACTCATGAGATCGTGAGTCACGAAAGGATCTTGTGTTAAGGCCTTGGTTATGGTCATATCACAAAGGATTTGAAGAGAGGAAGTCTATTCTAGGTGGCACAGACGCATTGTACTAGTAGAGTCAACTGCCTATTAACTTTTGCATGTCGCGAATCAGGGAAAAGAATGGTCTGCTACCTTGTATGCAATACCTGCGAAGTCGCAGAACCTGAAAGAGCCTTATTTATTAAGGTCTAGGTCATGGAGAAAGATCACAAGGAAAGGCTTAGGGGAGGAGCTTGTCATACGACAACCCTTTTTGGGTTATCGGTGATCGAAAGGCCAGAACCGAGGTACCTTGTTATGAACTTCCCAGAGTCTCGAATTGTGAAGGGCGCCTCTTGTCTTGGCCTGAGGACATAGCATCGTGGTTGTGTGGACGTGAAGACTCACGCCTGGTGCGTGGTTGTGCCGGTGGAGTTTTCATGGAGGACCTGTGGATTATGTAAATTGAGGTTCCAATAGGGACCTGAGGGACCCTTTTCATCTCAAAGAGAATTTAAAAACAATCGTGAGTGGATCTCAGCCATCCTTTTCATGGGAAAGGTACTCGAGTTCCTTAACACAAACCCTTCGGGATTTAATCGTCCCTGATGCAAAGGTCAATGTTTTTTCCTCATTCTGTAACTATATTGTACCCGATTTCAAGTTCGATTCTTGTTTGGCAAGGAAACGATCATTATAATAATGTACCATATAATCTATTTATAATTTCATTGGCTACGTAGTTTCATACCTACCGTAAATCTGGGCTTGAACTTTTTCTTATGTTTAATTAATTCAAGTTTCAGGACTCTTCTCTTTTGCATGTCGCATAATGAAAGTAGAGTAATACAAAATGATTAAATTATGACTGTCAATAGTATTCCGATATCAATATAACTTCTTGAAGCAGACCATTTCATTGTAGTCGAGTAGAGTCTGTTGTTTATTTCATTGCTTATAAAAAACTATTACAACCACAGAGGCGATTTTTGTTATTGTTTTATCACCTCATGGATGTTACGCGAGCATATGTACACATAAGGGTTCCAAAATGTTTTCATTTTCAATTGGGGCCTTCACGCCCTTCATATTACATTCTAGAATTGGTCTTGTGTTAAACAGTGTTATTTCCATTTTATTCCAGTGTTTTAACAGGTAGATAAAATTAGACTAAATTGACTGAAATATTTATACTCTGTGTATTGTAGGTCTTTCTCTAGAGAATTTTGCAATTCTTTCGATTACTTTTCATACATAGATTCATTTCAATCATTTGCGTAACCAGCTATCATAATGTTCAATATGTATGAAAAAGGGATTTTCATTTACTTATTGTATTTATGTATAGGTCATAACCTACAGGAACATGTAAACATATGCCTATACGTAAGTATATTTCCGCTATTCAATTTTTATTTACAATGCACACTTAATTATTTCATTACGGTAAGTAACATTCGGTTGTGAGGATTCATCTATCGCTTTTACTCTAATACAACAATCAAATAACCCGTAGGAAATTTTTCCTTCAGGACTTAACCAGGCATATTCTCGCAACTAGTAGATTGATGGAAATTTAGTATTTACCCAACAATAAAATGAAATAGAGATAATTACATTAGATTTCGATCTTTTGTCCATAATATATTACTCAATTCATGATTAACAGATGCATTACACCAGCCATTTAATTATTTTAAATAGAGGAGGGTTAAGAGGACATATCTGAATTAACTCACTAAGAAAACAAACGGAATAGCCACATTCCTCCCAACCATAGAATAGGACAACCAAAATCACTTTCCCGATTCACCCCCTAGCCTGACCATGAATCCATGAGGGAGAACTTGGAAAATAAAATTCTTCTTCAGCAATGTCCTGAAATTCCAATAATTTCCTCTTGCCTCACACTCCAACAGTAGTGTTCATAACAAAAAGAAATTCCATAGTCTTTTCTTAGCATACTTGGCCGCGTCCTGCCTCCTCACATATGTTATTTATCAATTTTCCTAGGTCTTTTCCCTCCCTTGGGAATTTTCTCACCTTTCTAAATCCCTAATTTTCAGGGGCTTCCAATGGACAAAGCACTGATTTGCCACTTGTAATAATCAGCCTAGAGGTAGTTCCAACATGTTCCCCACTCATGGAGTCATGGTCAACTGATTTTAACATGGTTGTTCCATTTGTCCTCTTGAAATCAATATAAATATTTTGTTTTTTTACAAGTGTCATAGTCAAATAGTTAGTTGAGTCAAATTAGATCTATGCCCAACAGTCATAATAATTAATTACAAATATCAAATTCGAAATTCAGAATTGACATAAATGACAAAACTTTTCCAAATTCGAATTTACTAAAAACGGAATAAATTCCCAGCAAATTTAAATTTCAAAAATATTTTATTTTTGGGATGTCACAGAATCAAAACTTTTAAACCATGTGAA
>SNQJ01S0029938.1:16694-34274 GCA_010110895.2 Picea sitchensis
GAAAACCAGCCTTAAGAAGAAATTTGAAATGATAGACTTAGGCTTTTTTCACTATTTCCTTGGCCTCCAAGTTTTGCAAACCAATGAAGGAATTTTTATTTCCCAGTCTAAGTATTCTTTTGACCTTCTTTGTCACTTTCACATGGATGATTGTAAACCAACCCCTTCTCCCTGCCAGTCTGGAGTCAAGCTTTCTGCCACCTGTACTTCTCTTGAAGTTGATGCCACCCTATATCGTCAGTTAGTTGGTAGCCTCTTATACTTGACTCATACTCGTCCTGATCTTTCCTTTGTTGTTGGTCTTGTTGCACGATATATGCAAACACCCCATGAAATCGATTGGAAAAAAGATAAAAGGATACTTCGCTATGTTCGTGGTACAGTTCAGTTCGAGATACATTACAGTTCAGGGGGGACTCCCTTATTGGTTGGTTTCACTGATTCAGATTGGGTCGACGACTCCGATGATCAGAAGTCTACTGCAGGTTATGTTTTCATCCTTTGTTCAGGACCTGTCACTTGGATCTGTAAGAAACAACAAGCTATTTCACTTTCTTCAACAAAAGCAGAGTACCGAGCAATGGTAAATGTAATTTAGAAAGCCCTGTGGCTTCGACAAATCCTTTCAAAGTTTGGATTCCAGCACCAGCATCCGACCAACCTTTGGTGTGACAATCAGAGTGCCATCAAGCTCGCCAAAGACCCAATTCAACATTAGCGTAGCAAACAAAATGAGCTACACATGCACTTCATCAGAAAGCTCATTCATGATCAAGTTATTGAAGTGCTCTTTTTCCCTATAGAAGATCAAGTTGCAAACATTTCCACAAAGTCTCTTACAAAAGCGAAGTTTTCCAAACTTTGATCTATACTAGGAGTTCAGGAAGCTGTCATTAAGGGGGGATAGGCTCTAATGCCTCCTTCCTTCTCCTATTGTGTCACTATTGTAAATCCTTCAATCCTATCCCAAGTTGTTCTTAAGGGGGGATGTTAGGATATTTAGACACTTAGGAGTTAGTTAATATCTACTTGGTCTAATATGTGGTTAGCTAAACGTGTTTTTCTTAGTGTGTTTATTTAGTATGCATTAGTATGCATTTATAGTTAGGAAATCTGACGGTCACGATATGTTCTCGACATAGAGTGATCCGACGGTTTATACTCTACTCGATCTTAATGACCATTGATCTGTGGCTTAACACCTGATTGGTCCATGATCTCTATTTAAATAGCATGGAGGGTCATTTTCCAATGATCAATTGTGAGAAACTCTCTTGTAAAATATCTTTGTAATCTTTTTCTTTGCATTAATAAACTGCTCCAAGTGGTCGTGTTGGCTAGGGCCATGGATGTTTCCACATAGGGGTTTTACCATGTGAAAAAATCGATGTGTTGATCTTTGATCTGGTTATGTGAGTGGTTATTGAAGGTGTTTGTCCTCTGTTGGAATACCTGTGTTTTCGAACACTCGCAACATGTACAACCCATCCACATGATCACCAATCAGTTGTGGCTCCACCGGTTCCACTCCCTCCCTATAGATAAATGCATGTACCCTATTGAATAATGTAAAATATCCAACATCCTCTAAGGCTAACACTGAGATCAAGTTAACCCTCAATTGTGGAATAAAGAGAACTCCATCAAGCTCTAGGAATCCTCCATACTCGAGTCAGTATCTAACAATTCCAAATCCACGTACATCTTGTGCCATACTGCCTTCACTCTCCACCATTCGGTCAGGACCTGTCTCTGTGATAATAAGGAATATATATTCTCGTCATGTGACAAGAGGCTCCACGGTCAACAATCCATCTGAAATCACCCCCAAATTCTCCACTACCGACACCAGATACTAGAGTAACCAAAGAAAATTCCTTATCAAACTTGTAAGAAACGTCCTCCATGGTTTTTGTAACAGATGTATTAGGCCCCTCCTATTCCTTCCTCTTCTTCTTATTCTAAGGCCACTAAGAAGCAAGGTGCCCCAACTAGTTACAACAATAACATCTGACTCTACTCAACACCCTCCCAGAATATTATTTATTCTTTCTCTTTGCAGAAAGAGAAACATCTTCATCATCTCAATCTGTCTTCTGTCCCCTTCTTTAAGATCCTTCCTGGATCTCCTCCTAAGTGAAAACATTCCATGGTCTACTCCAATATAGAATATGCTCATGACCCACCACACACTTCATGAAGACTTCCCTTTCCTTGGTGAATCCTTTCAAGTCTATCCTCACCAACTCTGAATCCGATATGACCTCCCCAACTTCAACCAACTCATATTTCACTTGATATAATCGGGTAAGATAAGAGGACACACTATTCCCCTTAACCATATTGGTATCATGCAGTTTATCCTTCAAGGCCATATTTTGGTTTTCATTCATTGCCTCAAATAAATTCTTAAGTGCATCCCACATCTCTTACGATGTCTTCTTCTCAGCCAAGTATGGAATAAGGTGGTCCTTCAACCCATCATAAATAATCCTATGATATTTGGCCTCCTTTACCTCATGCAAATCCAAAGCAACAAGAGTTTTTGTGGGAGCCACAACAATAGAACTAACATAGTTCCAAATATTGTTCTCCTTGAGAACAACTGACATCCGGACCTTCCATTACAAACAGTTGGAAATTCCATCCAACCGATCCTCAAATATAATGCATCCATCCATATTCCATGTCATTATTCAAAGGAAAACAAGCAATAGATTTCTCCCCTTTCAAACCTGCCCAAATATCTCACTGCTCACTGTCACTCAGAGCCCAAGCTCTGATACCATGTAGAAATTTAATGACAAAATCAACAAGACTAAATTATGTCATACAGTTATTTACCTAGAGTTAATTGTCTTCTATGAACTCTAAAATGTTTAAACCCATATTTATAAGTTACCATAAGCATAAATACACATTGCTAAGAATTTTTGCAGCGGAATAAACACAATGAACAACAACCATTAATCTCAGAAAAAATTAGAAATAGATAATGCCAGGGAAAATCCCAATGTAGGGAAACCCAATGAGAGAGAGAGAGATTTTATTAGCTTCAAGAAATATATATCAGTAACAATAATACATTTAAAACCAAGAGAAATAACTTACAGTACCCAAGGGTCCTAAATTTTTGCATCGATTTATGTTCCCGCAAAATCATAGTAAGACCATCATGGAGTTACTAACATAGATGTATTCCTTTTAGCCACTTGGATGTGCAAGAAAGGAAATTTTAGTGCTAACCTAGGTTTGATTATCACAATAGTTAATTGTAAGTGTGAGTGGAGCATCATAAAATAAATAATATAAACAAAATAAGGAAATACTAGCATGAAATTGCAAAGAAAGAGTAAAAGACATGAGATATGTTGTACCAATGGAAATACTTTGAGTAGAACACCACAGGGAATTTGGTGAGCAAATGAGATCCCTTCTTCCTCTTTGTGATGGGTCATTTCTTTCCCTTCAAGAACCTTTCTCTCTCAAGAGTGAAATGGTGAAAAGAGGTGTACAAAATCTCTCAATAGATGAGAGATTGAAAACATCAAGCAACAATGGTTATGAAAGTATGGATGAGTTCGTGATAAAAGAGGATTCTCAATACTCATGTAGCCATCATAACATAACTTAGACTTATCATATGATTTTTTTATGCTAATGGATTCAATTTATAGGCCTCCAACAAGCTTGATGAAAACTAGTTTCAATGGGAAATGGTAGGCCACTTGGGTGTGGCTTCCCATGCTTGAGTAGACATAAACCCATTGGTTGTACCAGTCTTCAATTATTATGGGATCAATGCCTCTTGGTCCTTAAACTAGGGGTAATATTTTATGGGAGTTTCGATCATCAAGGCACCAAAAAGTTGGTGAAACTATAGTTCTTTTGGTTCATGTGAATTTCAAGTGAAAAATCCCACTAGCGTGTGCGGATCGCACTAAGTCGGGTTTCCTTGAGCCACACAAATGGAAAAAAAAAAACTATGTATATTTATTTTTTATGTTGAAGGTCGCGTGTTAATTCCATGAACACATAACTTTGTTTAAAAAATTTATGACTCTTCCATTGATCACTTGTATAGCTCTATGATTGATTTTTAAGTGATAACACTTTTCATCTCAATAGGTCCTTGAAATTGAAATTATGACTACCTTCAAATATCACCATTGCTTACAAGCATAATGATAATATTCTACTTCCACATAGTTAATGCATGGAACAATGAACATGTCCAGTCATTTTCCTCTTATCAACATAATTCCAATAAAATTCCCTCCTTCCAGTTTCCTCCGTAAAAAATAATGCCAAAAGTCGTCTCTTCTGTCCGTTTCCAATAGTGACCCTTGTTGATTAAAAATTTAGTCACCTCGATTTTCCTCTCTTAAAAAAAAAATAATAATTACGAGAAGAATAAAATTTTAAATGATCATAATCTCATGATGTATCCCTCAGTTTGATTTTCCTCACATATTTTACAGATTCAAAATACGAGTTTGTATGCTCAAGATATCCACGTTTTTTGTTTAAAAGAGCATTTCTTCATGTGCAATACAATTGGTTTCTCTCTCGGTACTTAGTCTTCTTGGAAAATCACATTTCTATTTTTAATTGAGAGAGAAATTCATGTTCTCTATTTTTTCTCTCTCGTACTCTCATAACCACTTCACTTCTCCTAAAATCTACCATACTTAGTCTCATTTCCATATTTCACTTATTCATCCCATCTACTATTAGAATATAGAAGATTGTGCTCGTTTTACCATAGCCGATACCCTCGTCACCCAACCATAGGCTGAAGCCACCGTCCGAACACCTTAACCTTGACATAGAAGAGAATCCTGGTAGGAATCCAATAGCCAAGAGAGGCTAATGCACAAAGCAAGAATAGAACCTAAGTTGATCAGATAATCCCACACAAAGGCTAGCGCACACCTTCCCAGAAACTTGTGCACAAGCTGTAACTGCACCTATGCAGATCCAGTTCACTTTGCAACTGCTGAGATGATAATAATGAGAACTGGTGCCCTGTATTTATATTAGTCTGGGCAGTTTAAATGGGGCCGACTTCTCCTTCTGGGTATTAATAAATTCATATTAAATATATTTCTGCAGCTGACAACCAGCCTAGGGTTTTCTTCATTTCTTTGCTTCCTTCCAGAGTATTATAATCTTGTCATAGGTCACAATAGAGGTTCATACCTCCCGAAGCTACCATAATAGTAACACTCCCTCCTAGCCATGGAGGTATGGTCTTGAGAACAACATACCATTCAACTGGTAGCAACACGAGCACCGTCATTATTATCCAACTGGATAATCTCCTATGACAACTGGTACAATATCAATTGATAGAACACACCTATGTCTATTCAGGTAGTACGCAACTACTCAAAGCATGACACATAGTCACAAACAGTGGAACAAATCCACCACAGTAGTATATCTCTACTTTCTGGAGACAAGCTGTCTCCAGGAAAATTGTTCACTCAGATTTGTGAGTTCTGAAAGAATATCTACCTCATGAACAATGGAACATATCCACCACAGTAGTTTACATCTACTGTCATATATTATTCATAACAAAGATCTGATAGCAACCTGCATAGAAAAAATGTTATGATAAAACCAGAATCATCTGGGCCAATCTTTCACTCACGTCTGTGAGATATGAAAGAATATTTGCCCTCAGTATAGAATATCAGCAATGGGTTATCTGTCCCATTCTTCTCAAACAAGGAAGAACAATTATTTCTGATTTTTGAGCCTGGACCATTCCTCACCCTGGGTCATTCCTCCTACACTAATCAAAGTGCACCCTGGAGAGAATGTATAAACCCTAAGGAATTATTGTCCTAGACCATTCCCCACTGTGGGCCCTTCCTCCTACACTAATCAAAGTGCACCCCAGAGAGAATGTACAACACTAAGGAATGTTTGTCCCTGATTTTTGAGCCTGGACCATTCCCCTCCCTGGGCCATTCCTCCTACACTAATCAAAGTGTGCCCTAGAGAGAATGTATAACCTTAAGGAATGTCTTTCTGAACCATTTTCTCCGTTAAACACAAGAGGAAAAGACTGTCTCGCATCAACCTCCAAAACGAACCATTCCTCATGTTAACCACAATGAGAAATCAATGTCCAACGAGGCGGGCCAATCTTCTTGAGTAACCCTCAAGAAGAGAGACCACCCTAAACCACTCCCCATGTTAACCACAATGGGAAGTCGTTGTCTATGATACATCAACAATCAAACTGTCTCCCATGTTAACCACAATGGGAAGTAACTGTCCGTCAAAAATCTCAATCCACTTTCCGAACAGGAAAGAATCTGTCCAATCTAGACTATTTTTCAATTACAAAGATAAATTATATTTTCAGTGCTGCCTCCTAACTGTAGAGTTATTTAAATCACAAAGATAAATGTTTTTCAAGGATATTTTTTTGTACCTTCTCCTATCTTGGAGAATCTTCCCTTTTAGCTAAGGGAGTTATTTCCACAATCCCCATCTTCTCTCAGAAATATTGAAACTTGATTCTAGATAGAGGTTTTGTCAAGATATCTGTTGTCTTCTCATCAATGGGGATATACTCAAGCTTTACCTCTCCTTCCTGGACTTTATCTCGAATAAAGTAGTACTTTATCTCAATGTGCTTCGACCTTTCATGAAACACTGGATGTTCTGATAATCTTATACAACTCTAATTATCACAATATATTATGGTCAATTCTAGAGTCTGATCAAATAAATTGGAGATTAACTTCCTTAGCCATACTGCTTCTGTGCATGCTTCACAAGCTAGCATATACTCTACTTCTGTTGTACTGAGTGCGGCAGACTTTTGTTTCCTATTGCCCCAAGATATCATAGTGGAGCCCAAGCTTAAACACATACCTAAAGTACTCTTTATGTCTTCTGCACTTCCTTCCCAATCAGATTCTGTGAATCCATGAAGTCGGATATCACTGGATGCAGTATATCTCAAGCCATCGTTTATTGTCCCACGAATATATCTTAGAAAATGATTTGAATATATCCAATGCTCTTGTCTAGGTTCCACCTGGAACTGACTTAATGTTTTTACAACAAAGAAAATATCTTGTCGAGTATCTACCAAATACATCAATGATCCAATTAGCTGTCGATATAGAGATGGATCTACTGGATCAGAATCTGGGACTTTCAATTTTCTTATATCCACATTCATAGGAGTGTCCATGGACTTACATTCCATCATTCCAAACTTCTGAAAGATCTTTATTGCATACTTTCCTTGTCAAAGGAATACTTCACCACGCTTCTGCCATACTTCTAGTCCCAAGTAATAATGCATAAGACTTAGATATTTCATATCAAATTCATAGGCTAATTCCTTATTGCACTGGATAATTAGAGATTCTTCACCTGTTATGAATAGATCATCAACATATAATAGTAGAATCACAGGTGTGTTATCCACGACTTTGTAATAAAGGTTTGGATCTTCATAACTTTTGGAGAAACCAAGTCTTGTTAGATAGTTGTCCATTCTGGTTACCAAGCCCTTGAAGCTTGCTTGAGTCCATATAAATATTTCTTCAATCTGAAAACATGAGTGCCTCTAGAATGTACCTCGAATCCTTGAGGTTGTTCAATATAGACTTCTTCTTCAATAGCTCCATTGAGGAAGGTTGTCTTTACATCCATCTGGTGTAGATTCCATCCCATGGAAGCGACAAGAGATATGATAGCTCTGATGGAGGTATACCTTGCCACCAGAGCAAAGGTTTCATCATAATCTTCTCCCTCCTTATGGGAGAACCCTCTGGCCACGAATCTTGCCTTACATTTATCCACGCTTTCGTCTGCTGCATGTTTGATCTTGTATACCCATTTTGAGGTTACCACTGATGAGGGATTCTGTTCTATACATATATTTCCATCATTGTTGCTTCTCCCCATAGAAACACAGATAGACCTTGATCGTTCAATAGGGCTTTTACCATTTCTTCGATAGATCTCTTCTTTCTTTCTGCTACACCGTTTTGTTGAGGATTATGAGGAATAGTCAGCTCCCTCCTAATCCTTGTCAATTTGCAATGAACTCCTTCGAGGTGTATTCTCCTCCATTATCTGTTCTTAATGTCTTGATCTTCTTGTTCGAAGGTTTTCTATTTCTGCCTTGAATTCTTGGAACTTGCAGAATACTTTGTATTTTGATTTTAGTAGGTACAACCACGTATTTCTTGAACAGTCATCTATGAAGATTACGTAGTAGAGATATCCTCCTAGATATATGAATGGAATTGGACCGCAAACATCTTAGTGTATTAGATATACGATTTCCTTGGATCTATTGTTGCTGCTTGGGAATGGTTTCTTGATATTCTTTCCAAGGGCACATCCTTTGCAAATTCCTTCATGTGTAGATTTCAATTCTGGTATTCCTTCAACCATTTTTCTGAGGAAAGGTAATGCTTGATAATTGATATGAGCACACCTTCTATGCCAAAGTTCATTAGGTTTGACTTCTTCATGTACTAGAGCTTCTTCATTTCGTTCTAGTAGTCTATACAAATTTCCTTCACGCCTTCCAATAACCCTAGCATCTTCTATGTTGGAATTCTTATGCCATGATAGCACCTTTCCATACATGAAAGCTATTATGTTTCCTTTTTCTTCTAAACATGATATTGATACAATATTATTTTCTAAACCAGGTACATATAAAACATTACTTAAGTGAACATGATTACCTGATTCCAACTTGACGGAGGATTGTCCAAATCCTTCGACGAGGTAAGTGCTTTTGTCTCCAAGATCCACTTTGTACGATCTCTCTCTCATTTAGGTTTGAGAGTCTGGCTTGATATCCCTTCATGTGCCTGGAAGCTCCATTATCAATTATCCACATATCATCTTCAATCATCTCGGTAAGTGTTGAGTAGTGTAAAAGACTGATTGTTTCACACATGTCCTCGGTTGACTGGTAACTAGTGATGCCTTGATCCAAAAATTCAACTTCATCATTTCTGTCTTTTGAGAGATCCAAGAGGTACGTTGAGTTAAGATGCATCTGAATATCTTCTTCTTGTGCGAGATGCTCCATCACAAGGTGTTGAATCAGAGATTTAGGGTTTCTGAAACTGCTTCTGCTATTAACCCTAGCTACAATTTTTTTGGAAGTTGCTCCTGCTAGTAACCCTAGTGGAAGTTCCTCAACGAGCTCAATATCTAGTGGCTATGCTTCCTTCAATCATTTTAGTATGACTGAAGGGGGTGTGGGCCCATAACCTATTAGAATATAAAAGATTGTGCTCATTTTACCATTGACGATACCCTCGTCACCCAACCACAGGTCGAAGCCACCCTCCGAGCACCTTGACCTTGACAGAGAAGAGAATCCTAGTAGCAATCCAATAGCCAAGAGAGGCTAATCCACCAAGAAAGAATAGAACCCAAGATGATCAGATAATTCCACCGACAGGCTAGCTCACACCTTCCCATAAACTTGCGCACAAGATGCAACTACACATGCGTAGATCCAGTTCACTCTGCAACTACTGAGATGATAATAATGAGAACTGGTGCTCTGTATTTATAGTAGTCTGGGCAATTTAACTGGGGTCGACTTCTCCTTCTGAGTATTAATAAATTCATATTAAATATATTTCTGCAGCCGACAACCTGTCTAGGGTTTTCTTCATTTCTTTGCTTCCTTCCGGAGTATTCTAATCTTTTCATAGGTCACAATAGAGGTTCATACCTCCCGAAGCTACCATAATATTAATATCTACCAATCCCCTCTCATTCACTCTACCCTAATTGTATTATTTGAAAATTTCACTCATATTCCCTCTCCTCTCCATAATTGAAATATTTCTTGCTCCTATCCATACTTTGAATAATTTCAATCATTTCGCTTCCTGTCTCCCACATCTTATAATCCTCTCTCTTATATACACTCCTCTCTTATAAAAACATTCTTCACTATACTTAGTTTTATTTTCTCCTTCCCCCTCTCTTCCCTCTACCCCCCACACCCATTTGACAGATCCTCCTTACTTAGTTTATTTTTCATATCCTCTCTCCCCTCCTTATCCCCTCATATCTCTCTCTCTCCATGCATCCTATCCATCTCCCATTCCTTTTTTCATTCCCCCCTCACTTCACTCCTCTCCCTCCTCTATGGGCTCAGAAACCCATTTACATTGCCCCCGCAACCTCTCCTCATCCCCACAACACTGCAACCCTCACAACCTTCCATACTCCATCGAACTACCATCCCCTCCCCCTCTCCTCTTGTTCATCTCTCCATATCCATACTTAAACTTTTCCTAAGTTATATTCCACCGTATCCAATGAAGACATGTGGCAGACATGACAACCAGTGACACTAAGAAATGTGGAAATCAATGAAAATATGACATTTGTCATTCTATGGAAACTATCACACTGTTACACATGGCGATGACATGGATATTGATTGAATGTTGACTAGGCATTGATTGGGCAATTAGGTCAGCAAAATTTTTATTGAGTCATGATTTTTCTATGGCTCGAGCTTCATAGTTTCCTTTTGTTTCACATAAATCATGTGGATCCCTTTACTATATAAACACTTAACTATCAAATACCCCAATTCATGTGCTATTTTAAAATTTGAATTTTAACGAAGGGACAAGATTAATACATGAACTTGATGAACGACTGCTGACCAACAAACTTTCGAAGATCATAACTCAAGATCTGGGCATCGGTTTTGGAAAAAATATACCTCGTTGGAAATGTAATTTGACAAGTAATATGATGGAATAGGTTTTATGAGATTAAGTTTTCCATAATTATTCCGCAAATTAAAATATAATTCGATTATATTTCAACACTTGTTTGGAAATTATTTTTGGTACCTCGACTTCTTGAGTGCATATCTTGAGATCCATACCTCCAGATTGGACTCAAGAGGACTCGTTGGAAATATGGAATGATGTATATTAATTCCGGAATGCTTTCCAAGACTAATATTTCAATTATCATGCTCAGGAAATTAAAATATAGTCAACCTTTTTCTCAAACAATCAACTTCAAAATTTGAAAATAAAAGTTTATTAATTAACTTTTATTAAGGGCTAAAGTGGTTCCCAATTCAAGGAACAAATATCAAATATCGTATTTACCTAAAGGATTAATTCATTGAACCAAAATGAAAAAATGCTAACTGAAAAGTGGTTGCTAGAGAATGAAGACAAGAAGATGTAAAAGGCATTCAAAAGGATAGTCATTGTGGCTGGAGGTATGTGGAGATATTTCTACATAAATATTCTCCTTGGGGCAAATTTTATCTTTCTAAAGATTTCGTGAATTCCCATTCTTGAATTTCCCTTCATCTTTCTCTCTCCTAGAATCTTTCCAAGGAGGTTTTCTATGTATGTTTTCTGTATGAAGATGTTGGTGAGATATTGGTTTCTATGCGTCCACGAAGACTCTGAGATCCAATCATGCCTCTGTTTTTTGTTTAAACAGTGATGAATTTGAAATACATGCCACGATAGAGAGATGATTTTGTGAGGTAAATTATGAGAATAAATTCGCAAAATGGGGACATGGGTTTTGTGCGTACTGGGTCCATTTAATTTCCATGCAAACTGTTTCCTCAAAAATGGAAATATGTGAGAGATATGTTCAATATTCTAAAAAGGATTTTCTCAAAAATCTTATAGCGACCACGTTCTAAATGTTTCTTCAATTTGTATGGATTTTCTCGGCACAGACAAGATTGGTTACATGGTTTTGAAGTAGAATGTTTGACCATTGGATTGGTGATCATCTAAACCCATCAAACAAGGAGATGAATACTAAAAATTGTGTTTTTCTACTAATGTGTCGTTTTAAAAATAAAAATCCGTTTTTGGAATCCATCGGTCCTGGATATAGATAAGATCATTGTAATGTATAAATATTTCACTTTGAAATCCTACGAGGGAGGAGGAATAATGAATACATGGTAGATTTAAATTTTGTGGAAATAATGAAAACATTTTGTTCTTGGAGACCTATATGTAAGTTTTTTGTTGAATGTCTTTAATACATGGTTTGCAATAACCTTTTCCCTAAATGTTCATTTGACGCTACTTAAGATCATTTCAAATAGGATTTCTACTATGTTTCATATATTATTTTGAAATTTATACAACTTGTTAGTCTTTAGATCGTCATTTGAAGATTAATGCTTAAATTTCCAATTGATTATTTCTACTTACAACAATTGTTCGAAAATAAATGAAAAGTATTTATTTATCAAGGTTCTTGAAATGTTGTGACTCTTCTATGATTTGCAAAATTTGTAAATCTTGTACATAGTAGTTAATTATTTGTTTTTATGATCGTTGTAAATATTAAGACTTGTTAGTTCTAAATATTTGTAACTAGGGCCCTTAGGGAAACCTGTGTCAAATCTCCTTTTTTTGTAGAGGAGATTTCATCATTGGCTAATGGATCCATTAAACGTGTCATGAACAACCATTCCAAATGGCTTGGGTTCTACTTTAAGGACCACCGACCAGGTTGTTTCCTCTTAGTTGACGAGTGGTCACTTCTGCCCACATAGTTGACAGGTCGTTTCCAAATTTAACATGATTATTAATTCGAGTGATCAACTATGAAGCCACCCCTCATTATCCAAATGTACAATCAAGTTATGGGTGGTGTGTTTGAGAATTTTTTTTATTAAATTTATATTCCTTGAATTGTATTTTTATACACACTTCTACTTCATATTGGACTAATCAATAGAGGCATGCTAGTTATATTGGACAAATCAACTTAAAACATTTTAAATTCCCATCAAATATTAAACACCTCTTATTTTTTCTATGTTGATTAACACACTTCTTAACTCTTATTTTTCCTATGTTGATTAACACACTTATTAACATATATTCTTTATAAATAAAATTTCTATCCCTATTTTAAGTGTTATGAACCATATTTTGCCTAACCAAAACACATTTTTAACAAAGCATCCACATATCAACAACACTCCTAAGATTGAAATAAAAATGATTGAACAACCAAAAAATAATTGGTATCTGCAATAACAATAACATTATTGAAGGGAAGAAGTTTCTTTCCACCCATGGAATCTGGATTTTATTTACTAAAGGGAAGAATATTCTCTCCCCATGAATTTACTCATGCATAACTTCCGGTCGTCCATGGAATCTGGATTTTATTTACTAAAGGGAAGAATATTCTCTCCCCATGAATTTACTCATGCATAACTTCCCGTCGCAGCCTGGAGTGCTCCAAAACTACTTAATCCAGAAGCTGATCTACCCGCATTTGTTCCCCTTGGAGATCCTATACCATATTTCCTTGTGCCATAGCTTGATGAAAGAGGAATCACACTAGGATCTGATAGAATAGATAAATGAAGCATGGTGCCAGTGTTGCTAGCACCATCCTTATCTTTGAAAATATCCTGCCTAAGCCTTGTTATAGTTTGGATGAGTGCATCTCTTGCAACACTTGGCTCTCTAGTAATCTGAACAAGCTCCTCATTTTCAGAGGCACATTTTGGTAGCCTATCTTTGCCAAATATGCGAATATTTGCTCATGTTTGCCTCTGCATCTCACTAATGATGTTGCCACCTTTACCAACAAGTCAACCAATGTGCTTTGACAGAACAAGAAACCTCGTAGAAATGGCACCATCTTTGTCACTGGTTCCACTACTCTTTCCTTTCAATTGGAGAACAACCTCAAGAGTAGGTGAAACACGATCATCAGCCAACTCTGTTGCACAAACTACAATTACACGTTCATCTGACTCTGTTTGTGCATCTTCAACCTTAATACTTGCTCATGTATCCTTCCTCATGGTTTTGATTGTATTCTAGCCCTTGTCAATTGATAAATTGTGAAGCAAAGAGAGATGCAGAGAGAAAAGAATAGGACATCATATTGAAATGTATGGAGAAGTACTGAACGTACAGAACCCAGTTACAATGCAAGATGGTTGAGCTAAATATGCTCAAGAAAGACAAAAATAGAAAGTACAACTGTCCAGTACAGTTGGTAGTGTACAGTCAGATAGTTGAGGTTACATTATGTTTAACACTCCCTCTTAAACTCAACAATTACAATCATCAGCACTGACTATGCCTTAGTGTTGTCTCTGAAAATCAAAAACTGACTTTCCTATTGGCTTGGTGAAGATATCAACAAGCTGATCCTAAGAACCACAAAATTGTAGTGCAATGTCACCATTATTGACTAACTCGTGTATGAAATGAAACCGAGTGTCAATGTGTTTAATTTTCTTGTGAAACACATGGTTCTTAGATAATGCAATTGCTGATGTATTGTCACAGAAAATAGGAGTTGGATCCTTTTCTGTTTGTGACATGTATTTCAATAATCTTCTCAGCCACACAGCTTGACATGAAACTAAGGTAGCAGCTACATACTCTGCCTCTGCAAAAGATATGGATACAATTGGTTGCTTCTTCGATGCCCATGAAATCAGGTTCATGCCGAGTTGAAAAACATATCCTGATGTGCTTTTCCTGTCATCTAGGCTTCCTGCAAAGTCACTATCTGTGAATCTATAAAGTTGATTACAATCAAATGTAGTGTACCATAAGCCAAAATTGATTGTTCCTGCTACATATCTCAAAATTCGTTTTTCCATTTTCCAATGAGAATCTTTTGGTGATTCCATGAATCTGGAAACAAGGCTAGCTGCATACATGATGTCAAGCCTAGTTGCTGTAAGATACAACAAACTGCCTACTAAACTTTTGTATAAAGTAGAGTCCACAGTAGGACCTTCATCTTTCTTGCTCAATTTTGTGCCTAAAGGGATGGGGGTTTCTACTGGATTGCATCCTTCCATACGAAACCTTTTGAGGATGTCTACTGCATACTTTTGCTGACAGACAAAAATTCCTTTGGCTGATTGATGAACCTCAATGCCTAAAAAATATTTCATTATGCCAAGATCGGTCATCTCAAACTCAGATTGCATGGCATGTTTGAAATCTATTAGCTCTAGATTTCCTATGTAAATCATGTCATCAACATATAAACATACAATTAGTATTTTACCATGCTGGTCTGTTTTGGTATAAAGTGTTGGTTCATTTTGACTTCTGTTGAATCCACTTTTGATCAGGTAAGTGTCAATTCCGCTGTACCAAGCTCTTGGAGCTTGCTTTAAGCCATACAAGGCTTTCTTCAATCGATACACTTTGGCTGGGTGCTCTTGGACTTCAAATCCAGGTGGTCGATCGACATAAACTTCTTCTTCTAAGAAACCATTTAGGAATGCTGACTTGACATCCATTTGGTAAACTTGCCATTTGTGTTGTGCTACTATCTCCAATAGAGTTCTGACAGTGTCTAACCTTTCTACTGGAGCAAAAGTTTCACCATAATCAGTACCTGGTTGTTGTAAGAATCCTTTGGCAACAAGTCTGGCCTTGTGCCTTTCAATCTGTCCTTTTTCATTGAGTTTAGTTTTGTAAACCCACTTGACACCAATACTCTTTTTGTGTCTTAGCAAATCAACAAGATCCCATGTCTTTTTCTTCTCAATGGAGTCAATTTCTTGGTTCATGGCTTGAACCCAATGTGGCTCCTTGGCAGCTTCCTTAGAGGATGTAGGTTGACATGACATTAAAGAAAAAATATTATGTTTCTCAAAGTCATCCAACTGTTGATGGATTTCTCTCAAACTTCGAGTTCTCTGATTCTGTGGTTCGGAGAATGATTCTCTGCTGGAAGTTGAGTTATCTTGAGAGTGTTCAGGTTGTCTTTGTACCTGTAGTCTTGGAAGAATATTTTGAGGTACTTGCTGTTCTGAATTTTTTGTGTTTTCAGAACTTGGCAACAATGGATTTTGACTGTCCACTTGTTGATTCTCTGAATCATTCCAGAATTGGTTTTCCAAAAATTGTACATCTCTGCTGAGAATTAATTTCTTAGTGATTGGATTGTAAAGCCTGTAAGTTTTAGATGTTTCACTGTATCCAGTGGAAATACATTTTTCACTTATGTCATCAAGCTTCTTCCTTAATTCGGAAGGTATGTGTGCATATGTTATGCATCCAAATGTCCTTAGATGAGCTAAATTGAGCTTTGTCCCACTCCATGCTTCTTGGGGAACTTTCATCTGTAGACTAGTGGTTGGTGATCTGTTCAAAAGATAAACTGAGCATGCTACTACTTCAGCCCAAAAAGTATTTGACAGACATTTCTCATTGAGAAGTGCTCTTGCCATATTCATGATGGTCTGATTTTTTCTTTCAGCCACTCCATTCTGCTGTGGAGTATACCTTGTTGTTGCTTACATGATGATGCCTTGAGATTTGCAGAAATTTGCAAATTCTCTGGAGTTGTATTCTCCTCCTCCATCCGACCTGAGTACTTTGAGAAATTTTCCACTCTCTTTTTCAGCCTCTGCTTTGAATTCTTTGAATTTTGTAAATGTTTCAGACTTGTGTATGAGAAAATAGATCCATATTTTCCTGCTGAAATCATCAATAAATGTTAGAAAGTAAAAACTACCACCTATTGAATCTGTTTGCATTGGTCCACATAGGTTAGTGTGAACTAGTTCAATATGTTGTTTGGCTTGATTGGAAGACTGTGGAAAACTAGTTCTTTTGTGTTTTCCAAGTATGCAAGACTCACATGGGGGAATTTGCTCTTTAAAGATAGGTAGACCTTTGACCATGGAGTGTTTCTGAAGAAGACTTAGACTCTGAAATGGTAGACTTCCAAATCTTGTATGCCAAACCATTGTTTCATTCAGGGTTGATGCACTCTGTGCATAAGATTGACTCAGATTTACAATTCTGAGGGTAAGGGGAAACATCCTATTTTGAGTCATATGGATTTCAGAAATCAATTTTCTGTTGGGTTTTCTATCATAGATTTTGCAAGATGCTCCCTCAAAAAGTACCTTATATCCTTTTTCAATGAGCTTTCCTACACTTAACAAGTTATGTTTCAAGTCTGGAACATGATAGACATTACATATGTCTTTCTTTACATTCTGTTTAGTAAGAATAGGAACAGTTTCTTTTCCTTGAACTTTGACTAAATGATCATTTCCAAGTGTAATATCAGATGAGATTGAAGAATCAAGGCATGAAAGTAATTCTTTGTTACCTGCCATGTGATTGTTGCATCCACTGTCCAACAACCAGAGATCTTTAGGTTGTTGTTCATTTTTGTGGCATGAGAGAAACATACCTCTTGAGGTGTCTCCCATATGATTTGACACGTGTGCTCTGCCTGAGAGCTGATCTGCCTGCTTCTTCCTACATTCAGATTCATAGTGCCCATACTTTTTGCAGTAATGTCATTGTATGCTTGATTTGTCTTTTGATCTTCTCCCTCTGCCTCTTTGAGGCTGGAAATTCTGACGTTGATTTTGTTGTTGTTTCCTTTGACCTTGCAAATTTGGATTCTGAGATTGTTGTTTATTACCTCCAGTGGAATGAGAGTTATTTTGATTGCTCCCTCTTCCTTGGTAACCTCTGCTTCTTCCTCTGCCTCTCCCTCTGTTGAAGGAGAATTGAGTTTTGAATG
>SNQJ01S0029938.1:39919-51393 GCA_010110895.2 Picea sitchensis
CCCCACCTCACATTGTCCTTCTTTATCTCTCTCTACCCCCTCGCTCTGCCTTCCTATCTTTGACTCTCACACTCTCATACACTCTCTCTCTACCCCCCATTTATGTATTCCTCTCTCTCCTTCTCAGACTCTCACACACTATAGCAAGTTTGGTACATCGCAAGGCAAGAAATAGACTTTAAATATACCTAGACCTAGACCTAGACATGGCTTAGATATTGATAGTTTTGTGATTTGTTTAAACATGCAAATTGAAATGTGGAACTTTGGTATGTGGATACTAGTTAAAAATTATGTTGTGAATGTATAATAGATGCAAGGCATCGTGTGAATAAACACACATTTATTAATTGAACATTAATACAGATAATTAGTCTCATGTGAAATTTGTAATGTATATGCACAGATATGATCCATGCGATATCCAAATGGCTATAGGGTTGAGGTGACCAAGGAATGTCATGGAAAGCCAAGGCATAGCAAGGTATGTCAAGGCAAGACATGGCATGCCAAGGAAAGGCAATTCATGGAAAGGCATGGCATGGCATGGCATGGAAAGGCAAGGCCCATGCAAGGTATGGCATGGCATGGCATGGTAAGGAAAGGCATGTCAAGGCATGGGATGACATGGCATGGCATGGAAATGCAAGGAAAGGCATGGCATGGAAATGCAAGGCAAGGCAAGGCTTGGCATAGCAACGAAAGGACAGAAAATGCATGGCAAGGCATGGCATGGCAAGTCAAGAAATGGAAATGAATGGCATGAAAAGGAAAGGCATTCCATGCCATGGCATGGTAAGGCATAACATGGAATGGCATGGCAAGTGAAGGAAAGGCAAGGCATGGCATGGCATGGCTTGGCATGGAAAGGCATGGCATGGAAATTCAAGGAAAGGCGTGGTATCGCATGATATGGAAAGGTAAGACAAGGCAAGGCAAGGGAAAGTAAGGGAACACAAGACAAGGCAAAGGTGAGGAAAGGTTATGCAAGAAAGGAAATAAAAGTTGAGGCAATGCAAGGCTAGAGAAGCAAAGGCAAGAAAATGAAAGGCTAGGCGTTGATCACATATTTTGTTGTGAACACCCCATCCTCTTGGCATCTTGCACATTCATCCATGGAGTTGGATACCTTGGAATTCACACATGTGGAGTGGTTGCATGCATGCGCATTCTTAGAGGGAACAGTCCATGTGGACACTTCGCATTTGAATTGTCTTGATGCTTATTTTTGGTGGTGTGTACCCTTCATGAGCATTATTCAATGTATACTACTACTATTTTTGGATGAGGAAAAATTTCTTCGGAGAGGCTAATGTCCACATGTTGTAACATGGTCAATCATGGATCAGGGAGAGATATAACTAATTCATTATTATAATATGTATTTGACTTGTCATGGAGTTACTTATCAAATATTAATATTTTATTGTATAAGACAAGAGAGTCACTCTATAAAGAAGAATTCTCTCTCCATTGTAAGGGGTGGAGAATTTGGGAATTTAGGAGCTCTCCTCTTGGGCGGGCTACATTGTAGAAAATTTTGGTAAGCTTAATGGAGAATTTGAGGTATATTATCATTTGATGTGCACTCATATTTTATGTGTTGATTTTGTATTAAAAAACCCTTGTAACATATTCTAATTGCAATTATAATGAACCATGCTTCATTTTGGATAGAGTAAGGTGAGGTTTCAACTCTCTTATTTCTATTGTGATTATGTTAGACTACATGTTATTGATATTATTTGTTCCTAGAGTCTTTATTAGGATGGGACTTCGACGTTTTGTCAAAATTAGGTAATGAGAACCATTAATTTCTTATGGATTTAGCACTTAGAAATATTTTCCACCATAAGAGATTTGTTAATTTGTAACATACATTCATAATATTTTCCACCATAAGAGTATTTATAATCACTTTAAAAAAAAAAAACATACATTCATACACATAGAATTCATACACTTTGACATTCATAAATTCATCAACATAAAATAAATTCATCAACATTAAAAAATATTAAGATTAAAATAAAGTATTAAAAAGATTAAGATTAAAATATATCTATATTATTCTTTAAAGTAAAAAACTATATTAATATTCACGGTCTCAATAGTCCAGAAATCATCAAGTTCTTGGACCTGAAATACCATGACGATCTTTCAAGTTCATTTGGAAAAAAGACCTAGCCGACAGGGGAAACCATGTAAACCATGTATGTCACGGTTATGCTTAGAAACTGAAAGATAAAATTGAAATGTCTAGTATGGCTATGGCCATATCTAGAAACTATAAAAACATAGGCAAAAACTGAATTAACCATAAGAAAATGTTCTAGAAATTGTTTGGAACCTCAGGTTCCATACAAGAGGACTTGCTAGGACCAACACCATCTTCAGAAATACCACCATGAGGACCAGTAGTTGTAGCTCCAGAAACAACAGTCGTAGCCCTAGGACGAGAAGTGGGTGGCTGGAATACACCTTCGTGTTTGTGAGCCAACCAAGTGTTGACTTTGGACATGTATTCCATCTGTATCTCCAACATCTCCATTCGTCTTTTGAGCTGACAAAAATCTTTGTATTTTGGTAGTATGTCTAGAGATACCATCGTCTTGACATGCCAGTAGAGTTCAAGTGTCTCAAATAACTTAGATTTTTGGGTCCTGGTGCATCCCATATATGGGATCACCCTTCCCACTTGTAAGTCAACCTCTAACTCTTTTTTAAATTCATGAACAAGGAGAACCTCATATTCCAGGGCCGACATGGAAACTTTGTCTTCCTTAGGAACATGGGTTTCATGGTAACTGACAATATCTATTGTTTCTCGTGTTGCACGAGATGGATCTTCCGTAGAATTTCCATCATTCAAATGGCGAGGCTTACAACAGTGAGGAGCCATTACAATGATGTACGGAATAGAGGGAGTTACAAGCCTACAGGTAGGGGAAATATGAACAAGCAGAAATGTAAGGAGAAGGTCCATAATAATATCAGAGATGCAATTAAGATCATAGGATCCTCTGTGTTATTAATGAACTTACCAATATTCTCATCACCCTCAAGGAATATTTTGATGGGTGCTCTCATGGATATGAATTCCTCAAGGTGCAGACGACTAGCCATGATGATACTTAGCATCATATATTGCAACAAAGAATTCATCGACCTTATTCTCATATTAATGTGAACCCTGTTGAGAGAAAGAGTGATCTCCTTCTCCCTCATGTGAATAGTCTGGATTTTCATGGCCAACGCAGACACATTCAATTCCATAATGGTGTTGGGTACTTTCAAGTCCAGAAACTGTTGAGGACAGTCGAACGGAGATCTCGAGGATGATGGTGGAGGTGGCATGCCCATGGCCAAGATGCGACAAGTGGAATTCCCTTGTACTCGAACCATGCTCCACATGATCCCCCGCTAACATTTGAGATTTCATTCTACTAGACACCCCATCCAGTGATAAAATATATCTATATTAGTATATATTGTATTATTATTTTATTTTAAATTTTATTATTATGGTTGATTTTGTCTTTTTAATCAATCTCTTTTGTATTCCAATTTAGTTTATAATTAATGGTATGTTATATTATACATCTAAATTATATCTGGTTTCATATGTATTGGGTTACTCTCTCTGCAATAATTAGTGTAGTGGCAGAAACAGTTTACTATCTTTGTAATAATTAGTGTAGTGGCAACAATCATCTACTTTCTCTGTAATAATTAGTGTAGTGGCAAAAATAGTCTACTCTCTCTCCAATAATTCATGTAGTGGAGGAAATAGTATTGATAACAAGATGAAAGTATTGTTAATGATTGTGTACACACACCACACATACATGTACACATAACAACTAGAATAGGAGCAGACCAAACCAAATTGGTATCTTGTACAAGGCTTGTATCTTTTTCTATTGTTTGGCCTACTCCTACTTTTGTTGTTTTGATTGTTTCTTGCAAAAAATCTTATGTTTTTATCTATTTGGAGTTTGTTATTCTTGTGTTTACTTCTTCATCTATTTTTGATAAATCATTCTATTTCTTTCTTTTGGCTTTCTCTATGAATACCTAAGCTTTGACTTCATAAGAGTTTAACTTGTAAATTTGACAAGAAGAAAATCTTTCAACATATGATCAGATATAGTCCCAATTTTCATTGAAATATTCAACTGCGCCATAAAGGGACTCAAGTTTAGATTTTTTGGGGGCAACAATCTTTTGAAAATTTTATTGGCCCTCCATAGAGATAACAATCATTTCCTTGTTGGTATTTATTATCAAACGTTTTTTTTTGGAAATGTCTTTTCTTCTAATAATTCTTTCATGGATTCATCTATTTATCATGAGACTCTTAAGTCAATATCTCATTTTATTTTAGAAGTGTTTCGTTCCTTTTTTTCTGACTTTTTATATTGATTTATGAAAAAAAATAACAATATTTCAAGTCAACTTTGTTCTTTATCATCTTTTTTATGGACCTTCTATCCATACATAAATCTTCTATGCAAATTCTTATCATTTTAGCTACATTTGCAAAGGCTAAATTAGTAGTATCTAATTTCTATTTACAAGCATGATATATGTACTTTATCAAGAATTGGATAAAGAATTATTGTTATGATATTTAGCTTGATGGCATTATCATCTACATGATTGCTTGTTTAAGACATTTTTTCATAATCCATCATGAATTCATTAAATCCTTTTAAACTCACTAATTCCATCCCTAACAACATTTTCATGTCACTTTCCTTGGTGACCTGCTTCTGTAAACCAAAGGATAGCACAATTATCTTTATAAGTGTAGCTAAGTTTCTTATTTGTTCTTTTGATAGGGGCTTTGTCCCTCCTTCTGAAAATAAACCAAATTCATTTCCAATTTTTCTTGAGAGTTTTTCCAACAAGAATATTAGGATTCCTTTGAATTGTGCATCTATTCATAATCCAGGCCATTGTCTACTTGTACTAGGTAGCATAAATTCAACCATTCTTGCAATTTCTCTACGCGTTCATTAGTTTATAAGTCATTAAAATCAAGAGGTAGATTGAGGGGGGGATTTGCACTTAATTTTATCTGGTTTCTCCAAAATATTTCCTCGTGATGTTGCTTCTACTTTTTAGAAGGTTAGAAATTATTCTACCTTAAGAATTGTCTTGAGGATATGTCTTTGTCTTTTTACGTCTCTAATTTCCTTGAGCTAGTTTTTCAATTGATTTATTTTTTCTTGGTTGGAAGCATTTGAAAGTTAAACTTCTTTCATCATGCTACTATAGGTCTATATTTAAATTTAGTATGGAAGTTATGTACATTGGCATCTATATGATGGTTCCACCATCTCCACTAGTTTCTTAAATAATTCTCATGGTTCTATCAAGATTGTTCAGAGTTCCATGAAATATGCACATCATTTCATGAACTTAAAAAATGTTCTTAGTTCAACCCACATATACCAAAGTTTCCATAACTACTTAGGTATCCACCATCTCAATCATTTCTATAGATAATTCTCATGGTTCCACTAGCATTTTTCATAATTCCTTAAACAAATTGCATGGAAACATAAGGAATACTCTCAGTTTCACTCATGTATAACACCGTTGCAATAATTGTTTTTGGTTCCACCATTACCACTAGTTCCACAAATAATGCTCACATTTTCAATGGTAGTGTTCACCATGCTCATAATCATGCACATGGTAACATATGCATTGCTCACATTTCCATAGGCATTGTTCATTTTTCCTTGAACAACACCCACAGTTCTGTGAACTAAAGCATTGTGATCTTGGTTCCATTCACATATGACATGATTTCAATAATTGCTCGTGTTTCCACCATCTTCATTAGTTCCATACACACTACTTAGAGAACCATCCCCATTGTTCATAATTCCTTGAACGATATGCATGGCTCTACGAACTTAAGAAACATTGATGCTTCCACCACCATACATTGTGGTTTTGCTAATTTTTTGCACTTCCACCACACCCACTAGTTCCGTAAGAAGTTATTAGAACAATGTGGGTGGAACCAAAATTATTATTTACATTCATGGAACCATGCACATTATTCAAAAACCACGAATGATCTTGAATGATGTTTATGGAACCGCTCACTTATTCTCTTGAAGCATTCAAAATAAATGCACAAATATTCATAGAAACATTTAAAAGTACAATGTTATATTTAATTTGCACATTTTTAAAAGTCTATTTAAATAATTAGAATTTAAGTTTTAAAAAACAATTATATATAATTATTAGAAATAAGTTTTTTAAATTCAAATTAAATGATTATACAATCATCATCATTTTCAATTGGTTGCCAAAATTGATATTCAACTTTAAAATATATATTTTAATATAAAAAATTAAATTTAACAAAATTTTCTAATGAAAGACAAGATGATATTTTTATTATTATTATTAAATTAGTGTTTTTTGAAAAATATGAATATTTTATTTCAAAATATATCTCAATACTAAAAACTAAATTTAGCAAAAAATTTACCAGTAAAACCATAAGCATAAACATGTTCATGGTTCCATAAACAATGCTTATGATTTTAGTTACATGTTTTGTGGTTTTGATAATACTAGTAAAACCATAAGCATAAACATTGTTTATCATTCCATAAACAATGCTTATGATTTTAGTCTCTTCTCTCGGAATGCAAGACTGAATCATTGGGCCCACTGCAATCTCAAGAGCCTCATACTCCTCATCCGATGTTGAATCATAACCTGAAGGTTGTCCTCTCAACATGTACAACCTATCCACCCGATCACCAATTAGTTGTGGCTCCACCGGTTCCACTCCCTCCCTGTAGATAAATACATGTCCCCTCTTTAACAATGTAAAATTTCCAAAATCCTCCAAGGCTAAGACTGAGAGAAATTTAGCCCTCAGACGTGGAACAACGAGAACTCCATCAGGCTCTAGGAATCCTCCATACTCGAGTCAGAATCTAACCCTTCCAAATGTACGTACATCTTGTGCCATACTACCTTCACTCTCCACCATTCGGTCAGGACCTGTCTCTGTGATAATAAGGAATACTCGCCATATTCTCGTCATGTGACAAGAGGCTCCATGGTCAACAATCCATCTGAAATCACCCCCAAATCCTCCACTACCAACACCTGATACTAGAGTAACCAAAGAAAATTCATTATCGAACATGGAAACAAATTCCTCCATGGTTGTTGTAGTAGCTGTCTCAGGCCCCTTATGTTCCTTCCTCTTCTTCTTATTCTAAGGCCACTAAGAAGCAAGGTGCCCAACTAGTTACAACAATAACATCTAACTCTACTCAACTCCCTCCCGGAATATCCTTTCTTCTTTCTCTTTGCAGCAAAAGAAACATCTTCATCATCTCCATCTATCTTCTGTCCACTTCTTTGATATCTTTCCTGGATATCCTCCTGAGGGAAAACATCCCACATTCTGCTCCAATATAGAATATGCTCATGACCCACCACACACTTCATGAAGACTTCCCTTTCCCTGGTGAAGCCTTTCAAGGCTATCCTCACCAACTATGAATCTGATATGACCTTGCCAACTGCAGCCAGCTCATATTTCACTTGAGATAATCGAGTAAGATAAGAAGACACACTATCCCCCTTGCCTGTAATGGTATCATGTTGTTTATCCTTCAAGGCCATCTTCTAGTTTTCATTCATTGCCTCAAATAAATTCTTAAGTTCATCCCACATCTCTTGGGATGTCTTCTTCTCATCCAAATGTGGAATAATGTGGTCCTTCACCCCATCCATAATAATCCTCTGAGGTTTGGCCTCCTTTACCTCATGAAAATCCAAAGCAACAGGATCTGTTGTGGGAGCCACAACAACAGAACTGACATGGTTCCAAATATTGTTCTCCTTGAGAACAATTGACATCCAGACCTTCCACTGCAAACAGTTGGAAATTCCATCCAACCGATCCTCAAATATAATGCATCCAACCATATTCCCTATCATTATTCAAAGTAAAACAAACAATAGATTTCCCCCCTTTCAAACTTGCCCAAATATCTCACTGCTCACTTTCACTCAGAGCCCAAGCTCCAATACTATGTAGAAATTTAATGACAAAATCAACAAGACAAAATTATGTCATACACTTAGTTACCTAGAGATAATTGTCTTCTATGAACTCTGAAATATTTAAACCCACATTTAGAAGTTACCATAAGAATAAATACACATTGCTAACAAATTTTGCAGCGGAATAAACAGAATGAACAACAACCATTAATCTTAGAAAAAATCAGAAATAGGCAATGCCAGGGAAAACCCCAATGTAGGGAAACCCAATGAGAGAGAGAGATTTTATTAGCTTAAGGAAATATAAATCAGCAACAACAATACATTTACAGCCAAGAGAAATAATTTACAGTACCCAAGAGTCCTGAATTTTTTCCTCGATTTCTATTCCCACAAAATCCATACTGTTGTATGCTTTTTCCCTCTTACAACACCTCAAAATATGTGCGGAATAACAGTTGTACGGATGACAACAGAAATTTTCATTTTCAACAATAGAAAATAATGAAAAAGCTACCTCGATTTGACTATAGCAAGATGCCTCAAAATTTGTTCCCTCCGAGCCTGTTGTACGAACTTTACGGATCCACACAGTATGGCTTCTCTAACAGCTACAAGTTACAACACCCTCACACATAAATATCTCTTAGGATTTGTGCCCAATCTCTCTTGGGAAATGCACCCTTCTTGTTGCCCTCTTTCATCTCTACAACTCTTCTCAAAAATCTATCTCTAACTCTTCCTCAATGTGTCTTGCACACTACCCAATGCATTCTCTTATAATCTGAAAGTGGCTCTTCACCTTCCCCAACCCTAGATCTAATGGCCAAGATCTAATCTTACCTTTACAAGATCAAGGATTATGAATCATTCCTTCCAAAATAAATCACTTTAAAATATTAAAGTACATTTTCACTTTATAACATAAGTGCACTTTATGAGATAAAGTCACTTTAATATTAGAAGGTACACTTTATTAAAAATTCCCTTACATAAAATAACCACTTTATCACAACTTTATAAAAACCCATTACAAAGTCAAGTGTCTAGCAGTGTAGGTACACGCTAACTTCCGCATACAAGACACACATGCAGAGTACCTCCCGAGATAAAAAGATAACACTTTGAAAGGTTCTTTGCAACACTTTATTCTTTCTGATCCTCCTAAATTTTTTATGCATGGAGGAGAGAATACATTAACGCAAGTGATCTTTGGAGACTTTTTGGCATGTGAAATTTTATTTTTGTGCAAGGGTGTGAGTGAAAAAAAAATTAGCAATTTATGTTTGAAGTTGTAGTAGGTGGACGTCATGTGGTCCTTTAATCTTCTTTTTTATTAACCACTTATTTTTTGTGCAATCATTGCTAAATTGGAAAACTAGACTTGGTTTGTAAGAGATGTGGACATGTGGGGTCCCTACCAATATTTTAACTTACTATGTGTTTGTTTGCAAAAAATGAAACTATCGTAGGTTGTACAATGATATGGAAATTAAGGGTCCATACAAATCTTTATCACCCTAGTATGTTTACTTTAAAAAAAATAACTATGAGGTACACATGTGCTTTGGCCTCAACTAGTTAATTTGTGTGATTTTTTTTAATAAACTAAGAAAATACTAAAGAGAATATGTGCACATTATAGGGTTCTTATTGCCACTTCAATTTACTTCATATGTTGTTTGTTCTAAGGGAGATGTAAAAAAATTAGACACTCCTTTATGGTTCCCCAAGATCACTAAAGAGAGTGCGAGCGGAAGAGTGTACATATAGGTGAATGCTCAGTTTAAATGCTCAAGGAGGCCAGTTTGGTGACCCGCAAAACGAAAAAAGTGAAATAAAGAGATATTGAAACCTAGAAGGGAAGAAATCATAGTAAGAACATTGTGGAGTTACTAATATAGATTTATTCCTTTTAGCCACTTGGATGTGTAAGAAAGGAAATTTTGGTGTTAGCGTAGTTTTGATTATCACAACAGTTAATTGTAAGTGTGAGTGGAGCATCATAAAATAAATAATATAAACGAAATAAGGAAATACTAGCATGAACTTGATTGTTGAGCCTGGACCATTCCCCACCCTGGGCCATTCCTCCTACACTAATCAAAGTGTGACCTAGAGAGAATGTATACCCTAAGGAATGCCGGTCCAGACCATTTTCTCCATTAACCACAAGACAAAAAGACTGTCCTACATCAACCTCCAAAACAGACCATTCCTCATGTTAACCACAATGGGAAATCGTTGTCCGATGAGGCGGGCCAGTCTTCTTGAGTAACCCTCAAGAAGAGAGACTGCCCTAAACCACTCCCCATGTTAACCACAATGAGAAGTCACTGTGTATCATACATCAGCAATCAGACTGCCTCCCATGTTAACCACAATGGGAAGTAACTATCCGTTAGAAATCTCAATCGACTTTCCGAACAGGAAAGAATCTGTCCAATCTAGACTATTTTTCAATTACAAAGATAAATAATATTTCCAGTGCTCCCTCCTAACTGGAGAGTTATATAAATAAAAAAAATAAATGTTTTTCAAGAATATTTTTTCGTACCTTCTCCTAGCTTGGAGAATCTTCCCTTTCAGCTAAGGGAGTTATTTCCACGATCCCCATCTTCTCTCAGAAATATGCAAACTTGATTCCGGATAGAGGTTTTGTCAGGATATCTGATTTCTTCTCATCAGTGGGGATATACTCGAGCTTTACCTATTCTTCCTGGAATTTATCTCGAATAAAGTAGTACTTGATCTCAATGTTCTTCAACCTTTCATGAAAGACTAGATGTTCTGATAATCGTATACAAATCTGATTATCACAATATATTATGGTCAATTCTGGAGTCTGATCAAATAAATTGGAGATTAACTACCTTAGCCATATTGCTTTTGTGCATGCTTCACAAGCTACCATCTAATCTGCTTCTGTTGTACTGAGTGCGACAGACTTTTGTTTCCTGCTTCCCCAAGATATCATAGTGGAGCCCAAGATGAAACACATACATGAAGTACTCTTTCTGTCTTCTGCACTTCCTTCCCAATTAGAGTCTATGAATCCATGAAGTCGGATATCACTGGATGTGGTATATCTCAAGCCATAGTTTATTGTCCCACGAATATATCTTAGGACATGCTTTGAATATATCCAATTCTCTTATCTAGGTTCCACCTGGAACTGACTTAATGTATTTACAGCAAAGAAAATATCTGGTCGAGTATTTACCAAATACATCAATGATCCAATTAACTGTCGATATAGAGATGGATCTACTGGATCAGAATCTGGGACTTTCAATTTTTTTATATCCCCATTCATAGGAGTGTCCATGGGCTTACATTCCATCATTCCAAACTTCTGAAGGATCTTTATTTCATACTTTCCTTGTCCAAGGAATACTTCAGCATGCTTTTGC
>SNQJ01S0029938.1:59513-87150 GCA_010110895.2 Picea sitchensis
TAGTTTCCTTTTGTTTCACATAAATCATGTGGATCCCTTTACTATATAAACACTTAACTATCAAATACCACAATTCATGTGGTATTTTAAAAGGTGAATTTTAATGAAGGGACAAGATTAATCCATGAACTTGATGAACGACTGCTGACCAACAAACTTCCGAAGATCATAACTCAAGATCTAGGGATCGGTTTTGGAAAAAATATGCCTCGTTGGAAATGTAATTTGACGAGTAATATGATGGAATAGGTTTTATGAGATGAAGTTTTCCATAATTATTCCACAAATTAAAATATAATTCGATTATATTTCAACACTTGTTTGGAAATTATTTTTGGTACCTCGACTTCCTGAGTGCATATCTTGAGATCCGTACGTCCAACTTGCACTCAAGAGGACTCGTTGGAAATATGGAATGATGAATATTAATTTTGGAATGCTTTTCGAGACTAATATTTCAATTATCATGCTTAATCTTATTAATTCCATAAATATGTGAGAGATATGTTCAATATTCTAAAAAGGATCTTCTCAAAAATCTTATAGCAACCACGTTCTAAATGTTTCTTCAATTTGTATGGTTTTTCTCGGCACAGACAAGATTGGTTACATGGTTTTGAAGTAGAATGTTTGACCATTGGATTGGTGATCATCTAAACCCAACAAACAAGGAGATGAATACCAACAATTGTGTTTCTCTACGAATGTGTCGTTTTCAAAATCAAAATCCGTTTTTGGAATCCATCGGTCTTGGATATAGATAAGATCATTGTAATGTATAAATATTTCACTTTGAAATCCTACGAGGGAGGAGAAATAATGAATACATAGTAGATTTTAATTTTGTGGAAATAATGAAAAAAATTTGTTCTTGGAGACCTATATGTAAGTTTTTTTTTGAATGTCTTTAATACATGGTTTGCAGTAGCCTTTTCCCTAAATGTTCATTTGACGCTACTTAAGATCATTTCAAATAGTATTTCTACTATGTTTCATATATTATTTTTAAATTTATACAACTTGTTAGTATTTAGATCATCATTTGAAGATTAATGCTTAAATTTCCAATTCATTATTTCTACTTACACCAATTGTTCGAAAATAAATGAAAAAAATATGTGTTAATTGTGCTTATTGAAATTGTTTAGAGTTTTCATATATTTGATTGGTTATATGTAAGTTTCTTTACATGGAACGTTTTTCATATTAAGAAGCCCATATGTAATTGATTTCCTTTAAATGAAAAAGGAGTTGATGTCGTGATTGTGTCTCTTTCGCTCAACTTGAAAAATTATTAAACCGTGTTCGACTGTGTTTCAACAAGTTTTCTAAAAATTCATGTTTTTTTGTTTCCTATCCATTAGAGAGATGTTTCTTACCTGTAGATGACAATTGATCTCCAAATTCAAGTGAAAATCGACTCAATCATTAGTATAGTTGTTGGTGTTTTCTTAGATATAATGCTATTGTGATATCATCATGTTTTTGTCAATTTTAAATGGACATCATTCATTATCAGGTTTGATTAAACTATTGTGATCAATTACTGTAACTCAATTTATTCACATTTAAAATTTCTCTTTTTAAGCTTGATTGTAAAATAGAATAGATGTTATTGTATCAGTTTATTCACAATATTTTGCATTATTTTGCCTAAGATTTAGCTATAAAGAGTTCTTGAAAATAATTTATTTATCAAGGTTCTTGAAATCTTGTGACTCTTCTATCATTTGTAAAATTTGTAAATCTTGTACATAGTAGTTAATTATTTTTTTTCATGATCGTTGTAAATATTAAGACTTGTTAGTTCTAAATATTTGTAACTAGGGCCGTTAGGGAAACCTGTTTCAAATCTCCTTCTTTTGTAGAGGAGATTTCATCATTGGCTAATGGATCCATTAAACGTGTCATGAACAACCATTCCAAACGGCTTGGGTTCTACTTTAAGGACCTCTGACCAGGTTGTTTCCTCTTAGTTGACGAGTGGTCACTTCTGCCCACTTAGTTGACGGGTCATTTCCAAATTTAACATGATTATTCATTTGAGTGATCAACTATGAAGCCACCCCTCATTGCCCAAATGTACAATCAAGTTATGGGTGGTGTGTTTCCGAAACTTTTTTATTAAATTTATATTCCTTGAATTGTATTTTTATACACACTTCTACTTCATATTGGACTAATCAATAGAGGCATGCTAGTTATATTGGACAGATCAACTTAAAACATTTTAAATGCCCATCAAATATTAAACACCTCTTATTTTTCCTATGTTGATTAACACACTTCTTAACTCTTCTTTTTCCTATGTTGATTAACACACTTCTTAACATATCTTCATTATAAATAAAATTTCTATCCCTATTTTAAGTGTTATGAACCATATTTTGATAAAGCAAAACACATTTTTAACAAAGCATCTACATATGAATGACACTCCTAAGATTGAAATAAAAATGATTGAACAACCAAAAACTAATTGGTATCTGCAATAACAATAACATTAATGAATTTACTCATCCATAACTTCCGGTCGTCCATGGAATCTGGAATTTATTTACTCAAGTGAAGAATATTCTCTCCCCATGAATTTGTTAAATATAATGTAACCTCAATAGGCTGACTGTACACTGCCAGCTATCCTGGCCAGCTGTACTTTCTATTCTTGATTTGCTTGACCCTATTTAGCTCAACTATTTCCCTTTGCATTGTACGTACTTCTTCAAGCTTACTTCTTCTTGTACTCGTTTTGTACTATTCTTCATATATGCTAATATACTATTTTATGTTCTATTCTTTCTCTCTGCATTTCTTGCTTCACAATTTATCATGGTATCAGATTAACAGTAGTAAGCCTCTTCATATAGGCTGGAGAGCAACACGATCCTCAAAATAGTGCAGAGCTTACACGGATCTTGAGAGAAATTCGACATAGACTTTTCACAAGGCTTGGAGAGTTGTCCGTCATACTCTCGAAATATCTTCGCAGGAAACTTCCATGAGGAAGTTGTCTGCTCATATGCTTAAAAGATCAGTGTAAGAAGCTCACGTGAGGTCGCAGAGCATACTACACTCGAAAGTTTCAAGGAACAGAAGCACGAGAAGGAAGAAGAGAATGCAGAAGAAGAAACTTTAAAGATTCTTGTACAATTTTCAAGAATCTTTAAAGAATTCACGAAAAAGAGCTTAAGAAGGAATAAATGTTGAAGATTTCACGAACATTTGTTCAAGTTCGTGGAAGATTGTTAAAGAAAGAAGAAGCGTTTAAAGAATTGCAGGAATTCTTCAAATCTGCCAAAGATTGTAGCAGATGACAGAGAACTCGTGAAATTCTTTCAAATCTTTGAAAGATTCACGAATCTTTCTTCCACGGGAGCAAAGAATGCATTTCATGTGCAAAGAATAGCCACTGAGGTCGTAAGATTCGTCCTTCGAATGGATCCAGAGCGAGAAACCAGTTCAAAAGGGATGAAGACAACGCGGAAAAGATGAAAGAGTTTCAGCCATTAGATCTTGCGCAGAGGACCGATAGCCGTTGGATCATCGAAAAAGGTGCATGAGGTTTAGTCCTCTGGAGCGCACAAGAGAAATTTTTGACTTGTGAAGTCACGAAATCTCGACATCATATGGACCGTCCATCAAGAAACACGTGGCGAGATCCCGACATTTCGCTGACTCGTAGGTGTAAAGGTCAGAAGACTGTCGTGAGAATTCGCGAATCGCGAAATCATGAGTCATTCTGGGCTGTTGGATAACGAAAGATCGTGAGCCGTCGATCTTATCCCGTCACAAAATTGAGGATCGGGAGTTGGACAAGCGAAGGAGACTGCTCTCCAAAACTTCGATACGCGAAATTCTGACATCACGTATCGTGAAATCCCGAGAAGACTGTAAGTCGTCCATCTCAGAGGACAGGTGGCAGCAGATCCAAGCCATCACTCCATCGACATTTCGGAGTTTGGGATATCGGAGGTCTTGTTGATGAAAGACACTCCATGGCGAAAGTCGTGAAATCGCGATTCATGAAATAGCGATAAGATCACAGCCGTCCATTTGTTTGGACATGTGGTAGACATCGAGGAAACCGTCGGCACCTCGGAAATCGGGGTTCTCAGTTGACAGGGAATTTGGAGTCGCAAGTCATGAAATCGCGAAACGACGAGGACCGTCCATCNACCAGGGTTCGGCGTTTCGCGGATCCTAGAGACGAGACATCCGGTACATATCAAATCGCAAATTTGCAAGGAGAAATCAAGAGCGTCTAATATAGGAGGACGCGTGGCAGAGATCAAAGCAATCGGGAAATTTCCCGAAAGGAAAGGTCATCCATCATGAAATCGAGAATCGAGAAATCGGGGATTCCGTGGACAAGAGGTCCAATGCATTTCGACCTTCGAAACCCCGAATCCCAATAAGAGGTTTGACTGCAGTCTTATGAGTTTTGGTCATAAGATCTGGACCGTCAGATCATAGGAAGATCTGGACCGTTGAATTGTACAAAGGCGAATTTCGCATTTCGGCAATTTGAAAGACAAAGAACCGGAAAATCTCGTAGCGCTTTAACACAAGGCGCGTGGTCAGATTGCACCGTGATAAAGGCCAATTCAAGGCCGATAAGCTCTCATCAGCAATCGGCGTTTCGGCGATCGGAGGTAAATACAAAATTTCCCTCTATTTTTTTTCTGAGATTTTTTTTCAAAAAAATATGTCGTCTAGCAGCTTAGGACCAACTCAGGGTCCGATTCTACTTGGAAAGAACTATGAGTTCTGGTCTCTTCGGATGAGATCGTTCTTACAAGAAAAAGAGTGTTGGGAACCAGTGGATCTTGGATATGTGGAACCAGATCCAGCAGACCTGTCTGCCATGACAAATCAGCAGAAAATTGCTCAGGAAACTCAAAGAAACAGAGAAAATAAAGCTAAATTTTGGATTCAAAATTGTGTGGATGACTCGATTTTCTCAAAAATCACAGGCGCTGGTACTTCCAGACAGGCCTGGGACATCCTTAAATCTTCCTCCCAAGGAAATGACAGGGTCAAAACAGTTAAATTGCAGACCTTGAGGACGCAATTCGAGACTCTAAGGATGACATAGTCTGAAAATGTGGATCAGTTCATGACCATAGTCATGGGTATCGTAAACCAAATCAGATTGACTGGTGAAACCATCATTGATCAACGCATTGTTGAGAAAATCCTCAGAAGTTTACCAAAGAAATTCGAAATGGTTGTAACAGCAATCCTTGATTCCAAGGATCTGTTCAGTTTTTCAACAGATGAACTAATTGGTTCTCTAGTGACACGTGAGATCAGGCTGCATCTCACAGATGAGTCAATCTCCAATGCTTTCAAAACTCAATTCTCCTTCAGCAAAGGGAGAGGCAAAGGAAGAAGCAGAGGTCACCAAGGAAGAGGGAGAAATCAAAGTAACCCTCACTCCAGTGGAGGTAATAGACAACAGTATCCGAATCAAAATTTCCAAGATCAAAGACAACAACAACAAAATCAACATCAGAATTTCCATCCTCAAAGAGGTAGAGGGAGAAGATCAAATGAGAAATCAAGCATACAATGATATTACTGCAAGAAGTATGGGCACTATGAATCTAAATGTAGGAGGAAGCAAGAAAATCAACTCTCAGGCAGAGCATATGTGTCAAATCACACGGGAGAAACCTCAAGAGGTATGTTTCTCTCATGCCACAAGACTGAACAACAACCTAAAGATCTCTGGTTGCTGGACAGTGGATGCATCAATCACATGACAGGTAACAAAGAATTACTTTCATGCATTGATTCTTCAATCGCATCTGATATTACACTTGGAAATGATTACTTAGTCAAAGTTCAAGGAAAAGGAATTGTTCCTATTCTTACTAAACAGAATGTGAAGAAAGACATAAACAATGTCTATCATGTTCCAGATCTGAAACATAATTTGTTAAGTGTAGGACAACTCATTGAACATGTCTATAAGGTACTTTTTGAGGGAGCATCCTAAAAAATATATGACAAATACCCCAGTAGAAAATTCATTTTTGAAATCCATATGACTCCAAATAGGATGTTTCCCCTTACCCTCAGAACTGCAAATCTGATTCAACCATATGCACAAAGTGCATCAGCCCTGAATGAAACTATGATTTGGCATACAATATTTTGACATATACGATTTAAGAGTATAAGTCTTCTTCAGAAGAACTCCATGGTCAAAGGTCTTCCTATATTTAAAGAGCAAATTTCCCCATGTGAGTCTTGCATACTTGGAAAACATAAGAGAACTAGTTTTCCACAGTCTTCCAATCAAGCCAAACATCATCTTGAACTTGTTCACACTGACCTATGTGGACCAATGCAAACAAAGTCAATAGGTGGTATCTTTTATTTTCTCACGTTTATTGATGATTTCAACATAAAAATATGGATCTATTTTCTGAGACACAAGTCTGAAACTTTTGCAAAATTCAAAGAATTCAAGGAAGAAGCTCAAAAACAGAGTGGAAAATATATCAAAGCACTCAGGTCAGATGGAGGAGGAGAATACAACTCCAAGGAATTTGCAAATTTCTGCAAATCACAAGGAATTATCATGCAAACAACAACTAGGTATACTCCACAACAAAATGGAGTGGTTGAAAGGAAAAATCAGACAATAATGAATATGGCAAGAACACTTCTTAAAGAGAAAAGTTTGTCAAATACTTTTTGGGCTGAAGCAGTGGCATGCTCAGTTTATCTCCTGAATAGATCTCCAACCACCAGTCTAAAGATGAAAGTTCCTCAAGAAGCAAGGAATGGGACAAAGCTAAATGTTGCACATCTAAGGACATTCAGATGCATAGCATACTCTCACATACCTTCCAAATTAAGGAAGAAACTTGATGACAAAAGTGAGAAATGTATTTTCACTGGATATGCTGAAACATCTAAAGCTTACAGGCTTTACAATCCAATCACCAAGAAACTAATTCTCAGCAGAGATGTAAAATTTCTATAAAATCAATTCTGGAATGATTCAGAAAATCAGCGAATGGACAGTCTAAATCCATTGTTGCCAAGTTCTCAAAATGCAGAAAATTCAGGACAGCAAGTACCTCAAACTACTCTTCCAAGATTGAAAGTACAAAGACAACCTGAACACTCACAAGATAACTCAACTTCCAGCAGAGAATCATTCTCTGAACTACAAATTTAGAGAACTCGAAGTTTGAGAGAAATCCATGAGCAGTTGGATGACTTTGAACAACACAACCTTTTTGCTTTAATGTCATGTCAACCTACATCCTTTAAGGAAGCAGCTAAGGAGCCACATTGGGTTCAAGCTATGAACCAAGAAATTGACTCCATTGAGAAGAACAAGACATGGGATCTTGTTGATTTGCCAAGTCACAAGAAGAGTATTGGTGTCAAGTGGGTTTACAAAACTAAACTCAATGAAAAAGGGCAGATTGAAAAACACAACGCAAGATTTGTTGCTAAAGGATTATCACAACAACCAGGTACTGATTATGGTGAAACTTGTGCTCCAGTAGCAAGATTAGACACTGTAAGGACTCTATTAGCCATAGCAGCCCAACACAAATGGCAAGTATACCAGATGGATGTCAAGTCATCATTCCTGAATGGTCTCTTAGAAGAAGAAGTTTATGTCGATCATCCACCTGGATTTGAAGTCCAAGAGCACCCAACCAAAGTATATCGGTTAAAGAAAGCCTTGTATGGCTTAAAACAAGCTCCAATAGCTTGGTACAACAGAATTGACACTTATCGGATCAAAAGTTGTTTCAGCAGAAGCCAAAATGAGCCAACTCTTTACACCAAAATAGATCAACATGGTAAAATTTTGATTGTATGTTTATATGTTGATGCCATGATCTATACTGGAAATCTTGAGTTAACAAATTTCAAACATGCCATGCAATCTGAGTTTGAGATGACAGATCTTGGCATCATGAAATAATTTTTAGGGATTGAGGTTGATCAATCAACCAAAGGCATTTTTGTCTGTCATCAAAAGTATGCAGCAAACATCCTCAAAATATTTCGCATGGAAGAATGCAATCCAACAGAAACCCCCATACCACTAGGCACAAAATTGAGCAAGAATGATGAAGGTCCTACAGTGGACTCTACCCTGTACAAAAGTTTAGTAGGCAGTTTTTTGTATCTTACAACAACTAGGCCTGACATTATGTATGCAGCCAACCTTGTTTCGAGATTCATGGAATCCCCCAAAGATTCTCATTGGAAAATGGCAAAAAAAAATTTGAGATATGTTGCAGGAACTCTCAATTTTGGCTTATGGTACACTACATCTGATAGTAATCAACTTTCTCGTTACACAGATAGTGATTTTGCAGGCAACTTAGATGATAGGAAAAGCACATCTGGACATGTTTTTCAACTGGGCACGAACCTAATCTCATGGGCATCAAAGAAGCAACCAATTGTTTCAATATCTTCTGCAGAAGCATAGTATCTCGCTGATACCTCAGCTTCCTGTCATGCTGTGTGGCTGAGAAGAATATTGAAAGATATGTCACATACAGAAAAGGATCCAACTCCTATATTCTGTGATAATACTTCAGCAATTGCTTTATCCAAAAATCATGTGTTTCACAAGAAAAGAAAACACATTGACACTCGTTTTCATTTCATATGCAAGCTAGTCAATAATGGTGATATTGTACTACAATTATGTGGTTCTCGAGATCAGTTTGTTGATATCTTTACAAAGCCACTAGGAAAATCGGTTTTTGATTTTCAGAGACAACACTTAGGCATAATCAGTGCTGATGTTTGTAACTATTGAGTTTAAGAGGGAGTGTTAAATATAATGTAACCTCAACAGGCTGACTGTACACTGTCAGCTGACCTGGCCAACTGTAATTTCTATTCTTGATTTGCTTGAGCCTATTTAGCTCAGCTATTTCCCTTTGCATTGTACATACTTCTTCAGACTTACTTCTTCATGTACTCGTTTTGTACTATTCTTCATATATTCTAATATACTGTTTTATGTTCTATTCTTTCTCTCTGCATTTCTTGCTTCACAATTTATCAAAATTTACTCATGCATAACTTCCCGTCACAGCCTGGAGTGCTCCAAAACTACTTAATCCAGAAGTTGATCTACCTACATTTGTTCCCCTTGGAGATCCTATACCATATTGCCTTGTGCCATAGCTTGATGAAAGAGGAATCGCACTAGGCTATGATAGACTAGATAAATGAAGCACGGTGCCAGTGTTTATAGCACCATCCTTATCTTTGAAAATATCATGGCTGAGCCTTGTTATAATCTGGATGAGTGCATCTCTTCCAACACTCGGCTCTCCAGTAATCTGAACAAGCTCCTCATTTTCAGAGGAACATTTTGGTAGCCCATCTTTGCCAAATATGTGAATATTTGCTCGTGTTTGCCTCCGCATCTCACTAATGATGTTGCCACCTTTACCAAGAAGGCAACCAATGTTCTTTGACGAAACAAGAAACCTCGTAGAAATGGCACCATCTTTGTCACGGGTTCCACTACTCTTTCCTTGCAATTGGAGAACGACCTCAAGAGTAGGTGAAACACGATCATCAGCCAACTCTGTTGCACAAACTACAATTACACGTTCATCGGACTCTGTTTGTGCATCTTCAACCTTAATACTTGCTCCTGTATCCTTCCTCATGGTTTTGATTGTATTCCTGCCCTTTCCAATCACCCCTCCAATTTTATCATTTGGGCACAGTATTCTAATAGAAAACTCCTTGAGACTTTTCTTAACAACAAAATTCCCAAATTTTGAAAAAATGGAAAGAGAAGGATTACTAAGAGGCCATGCACTTCCGGCTTCACTTCCATATCCTCCTAGTCCTGATAATTGGGAGGCATAACCAAGAATTGGAGCACGTAAATTGTGATGAGAAAACAGTGAATCTCCTTGTGGAAGATAATTTTCCAAAGGAAATGCAGGCACACCAGAAGGAACAAGTTAACGTCAGTTTGTTGCAGGTAAAATATTAACCCAAGGAATTTTCTCCTTAGGTGGGTGTTTATACAAAAAAGATGAAACTGCATACAATGCTTTCTTTACAGCGGTTTCATCCCCAGATATCAGAACAAGTTCATCGAAACTAAAAGCATAGCCTGGCAACTTATCTTTTCTCGGTATCTGAATTTGTGCACCTGATTCGCTTCTCAAGTTTTGAATGTTATTTCCACCTTTTCCAATCAAACTTCTGATCTGGCTGTTAGCAACTAGCAATCGAGCATTCTATTGTCGATTTTTGTCGGCATCATTATCTCTACCAGAATATTCTTGGAGAATAACAGAATGCACTCTAAGAACAACATCCTGAGCAGGACAGACAGGTTCATTGTCATTTCCATCCTCACCATCATTCTCCTTGCCCTTGCTTGACGGTGAGCTGAAGATTACTATCACACGCTCATCAACGCTTGGAATAGTATCTGCAACTTTGAGCTTCGAACCCGTCTCTTGTATCAGAGATTTTATTACTTTACCCCCCTTTCCTATAACACTTCCGACCACATTACCAGGACATAGTATGCGATACACAGTACTGTCGGCACCAGGCAAAGCTTGCTCTCGACCACTGTGCCATCTTCAGAAATACCAGCATGAGGACCAATAGGTGCAACTCCAGAACCAACAGTCATAGACCTAGGACGAGAAATGGGTGGTTGGAAGACTCCTCCGTGTTTGTGAGCCAACCAGGTGTTGTCTTTAGACATGTATTCCATCTGTATCTTCGACATCTCCATTCAGCCTTTGAGAAAACGAAAATATTTGTCTTTTGGAAGCATGTGGAGAGCTACCATCGTCTTGACATGCCAGTAGAGTTCAAGGGTGTGAAATAACTTTGATTTTTCGGACTTGGTGCATCCCATATATGGGATCACCCATCCCACTTGTAAGTCAACCTCTCAGTCCTCTTTAAATTCACGAATAAGGTGAACCTCATCTTCTAGGGCCGACATGGAAACTTTGTCTTCCTCGGTCACATGGGTCTCATAGTGACAATGTCTATTGTTTCCCTTGCTGCACGAGATGTCCCTACCCTAGAAGTTCCAACCTTCAAATGGTGAGGCTTACAACTATGAGGATCCATTATAATCAAGGACATAGTAGAGGGAGTTACAAGACTACGGATAGGGGGAATATGAACAAGTGGAAACGTAAGCATAATGGCCATATTAATGCGAGAGAGGTAACTGAATATCAGAGGATCATCTATGTTCTTAATGAACTTATCAATAGTCGTGTCACCCTCAAGGCATATGTTGATGGGTGCTCTCATGGATATGAGTTCCTCAAGGTGCATACTATCAGTCATGATGATACTTGGCATCATATATCGTAATGGAGCATTCATCGACATTATTCTCATATTAATGGGAACCATGTTGAGAGACAGAGTGATCTCCTTCTCCCTCATTCGAACAATCTATAGTTTCATGGCCAACACAAAAACATTCAATTCCATAATGGTGTTGGGTAATTTCAAGTCTGGAACTTGTTGAGGACGGTCGAAGGGAGATCTCGGGTATGGTGGTGGAGGTGACCTTTCCATGGCCAGGATTCCACAGGTGGACTTCCCCTGTACTTAAGCCAGGCACCACACGATCCCTCATTGACTTCTCTCTCTCTCTCTCTCTCTCTCTCTATTTCTCTTCCTCTCTCCCCCCCTCACATTGTTATTCTTTCTCTCTCTCTACCCCCCCGCTCTGCCTTTATATCTTTGAATCTCACACTCTCATACACTCTCTCTCTACACCCCATTTATGTATTCCTCTCTCTCCCTCTCAGACTCTCACACACTATAGGAAGTTTGGTACATGGCAAGGCAAGAAATAGACTTTAAATATACCTATACCTAGACCTAGACATGGCTTAGATGTTGATAGTTTTGTGATTTGTTTAAACATGCAAATTGAAATGTGGAACTTTGGTATGTGGATACTAGTTCAAAATTATGTTGTGAATGTATAATAGATGCAAGGCATCGTGTGAATAAACACGCATTTATTAATTGAACATTAATACAAATAATTATTCTCATGTGAAATTTGTAATGTATATGCATGGATATGATCCATGTGATATCCAAATGGCTATAGGGTTGAGGTGACCAAGGAATGTCATGGCAAGACAAGGCATAGCAGGCTATGTCAAGGCAAGACATGGCATGCCAAGGAAAGGCAATGCATGGAAAGGCATGGCATGACATGGCATGGAAAGGAAAGGCCCATGCAAGGTATGGCATGGCATGGCATGGAAAGGAAAGGCATGTCAAGGCATGGCATGCCAATGAAAGGAAAGGCATGGCATGGAAATTCAAGGCAAGGCAAGGCATGGCATAGCAACGAAAGGAAAGAAAATACATGGCAAGGTATGGCATGGCAAGTCTAAGAATGGAAAGGAATGGCATGAAAAGGAAAGGAATTCCATGCAAGGTATGGCAAGGTATGGCATGGCAAGGTATGGCATGGCAAGTCTAAGAATGGAAAAGAATGGTATGGAAAGCCATGGCATGAAATTTCAAGGAAAGGCGTGGTATGGCATGATATGGAAAGGTAAGACAAGGAAAGGAAAGGGAAAGTAAGGAAGCACAAGAGAAGGAAAAGGCAAGGAAAGGTTATGCAAGAAAGGAAATAAAAGTCGAGGCAATGCAAGGCTAGAGAAGCAACGGCAAGAAAAGGAAAGGCTAGGCGTTGATCACATATTTTGTTGTGGACACCCCATCCTCTTGGCATCTTGCACATTCATCCATGGAGTTGGCTACCTTGGAATTCACACATATGGAGTGGTTGCATGCATGCGCATTCTTGGAGGGAACAGTCCATGTGGAAAATTCACATTTGAATTGGCTTGATGCCTATTTTTGGTGGTGTGTACCCTTCATGAGCATTATTCAGTGTATACTACTACTATTTTTGGATGAGGGAAAATTTCTTCAGATAGGCTAATGTCCACATTTTGTAACATGGTCAACCATGGATTTGACTTGTCATGGAGTTACGTATCAAATATTCATATTTTATTGTATAAGACAAGAGAGTCACTCTATAAAGAAGAATTCTCTCTCCATTGTAAGGGGTGGAGAATTTGGGAATTTAGGAGCTCTCCTCTTGGGCGGGCTACATTGTAGAAAATTTTGGCAAGCTTAATGGAGAATTTGAGGTATATTATCATTTGATGTGAGTATTTATTGTGCACTCATATTTTATGTGTTGATTTTGTATTAAAAAACCCTTGTAACATATTCTAATTGCAATTATAATGAACCATGCTTCATTTTGGATAGAGTAAGGTGAGGTTTCAACTCTCTTATTTCTATTGTGATTATGTTATCCTACATGTGATTGTTATTATTTGTTCCTAGAGTCTTTATTAGGATGGGACTTCAACGTTTTGTCAAAATTATGTAATGAGAACCATTAATTTCTTATGGATTTAGTACTTAGAAATATTTTCCACCATAAGAGATTTGCTAATGTGTAACATGAGTATTTATAATCACTTTAGAAAAAAAAACATACATTCATACACATAGAATTCATACACTTTGAAATTCATAAATTCATCAACATAAAATAAATTCATCAACATTAAAAAATACTAAGATTAAAATAAAGTATTAAAAAGATTAAGATAAAAATATATCTATATTATTCTTTAAAGTAAAAAACTATATTAATATTCACAGTCTCGATAGTCTAGAAATCATCAAGTTCTTGTACCTGAAATATCATGACGATCTTTCAAGTTCATTTGGAAAAAATACCTAGCCGATAGGGGAAACCATGTAAACCATGTCTGTCACAGTTATGCTTAGAAACTGAAAGATAAAATTGAAATGTCTAGTATGGTTATGGCCATATCTAGAAACTATAAAAACATAGGCAAAAATTGAATTAGCCATAAGAAAATGTTCTAGAAATTGTTTGGAACCTTAGGTTCCATAGCAGAGGACTTGCTAGGACCAACACCATATTCAGAAATACCACCATGAGGACCAGTAGATGCATCTCCAGAACCAACAGTCGTAGCCCTAGGACGAGAAGTGGGTGGCTGGAATACACCTTCGTGTTTGCGAGCCAACCAAGTGTTGACTTTGGACATGTATTCCATCTGTATCTCCAACATCTCCATTCGTATTTTGAGCTGAAAAAAATCTTTGTATTTTGGTAGTATGTCTAGAGCTACCATCGTCTTGAGATGCCAGTGGAGTTCAAGTGTTTCAAATAACTTAGATTTTTGGGTCCTGGTGCATCGCATATCTGGGATCACCCTTCCCACTTGTAAGTCAACCTCTGACTCTTTTTTAAATTCATGAACAAGGCGAACCTCATATTCCAGGGACGACATGGAAACTTTGTCTTCCTTAGGAACATGGGTTTCATGGTAACTGACAATATCTATTGTTTCTCTTGTTGCACGAGATGGATCTTCCGTAGAATTTCCATCATTCAAATGGCGAGGCTTACAGCAGTGAGGAGACATTAGAATGATGTACGGAGTAGAGGGAGTTACAGGCCTACAGGTAGGGGGAATATGAACAAGAAGAAATGTAAGGAGAAGGTCCATAATAATATTAGAGATGCAATTAAGATCATAGGGTCCTCTATGTTATTAATGAACTTACCAAGATTTTTGTCACCCTCAAGGAATATTTTGATGGGTGCTCTCATGGATATGAATTCCTCAAGGTGCAGATGACTAGCCATGATGATACTTAGCATCATATATTGCAACAGATCATTCATCGACATTATTCTCATATTAATGTGAACCCTGTTGAGAGAAAGAGTGATCTCCTTCTCCCTCATGTGAATAGTCTGGAGTTTCATGGCCAACGCAGACACATTCAATTCCATAATGGTGTTGGGTACTTTCAAGTCCAGTACCTGTTGAGGACAGTCGAATGAAGATCTCGAGGATGATGGTGGAGGTGGCATGTCCATGGCCAGGATGCGACAGGTGGAATTCCCCTGTGCTCGAACCATGCTCCACATGATCCCCCGCTAACATTTGAGATTTCATGCTACTAGACACCCCATCCGGCGATAAAATATATCTATATTAGTATATATTGTATTATTATTTTATTTTAAATTTTATTATTATGGTTGATTTTATCCTTTTAATCAATTTATTTTGTATTCCAATTTAGTTTATAATTAATGGTATGTTATATTATACATCTAAATTATATCTAGTTTCATATGTATTGGGTGACTCTCTCTGCAATAATTAGTGTAGTGGCGGAAATAATTTACTATCTTTGTAATAATTAGTGTAGTGACAACAATCGTCTACTTTCTCTGTAATAATTAGTGTAGTGGCGGAAATAGTCTACTCTCTCTCCAATAATTCATGTAGTGGTGGAAATAGTATTGATAACAAGATGAAAGTATTGTTAATGATTGTGTACACACACCACACATACATATACACATAACAACTAGAATAGGAGCAGACCAAACCAAAGTGGTATCTTGTACAAGGCTTGTATCTTTTTCTATTGTTTGGCCTACTCCTACTTTAGTTGTTTTAATTGTTTCTTGCAAAAAATATTATGTTTTTCTCTATTTTCGATAAATCATTCTATTTCTTTTGTCTTTCTCTATGAATACCTAAGCTTTGACTTCATAAGAGTTTAACTTGTAAATTTGACTTAAGAAGCAAATCTTTCAACATATGATCAAATATAGTCCCAATTTTCATTGAAATCTTCAACTGCGCCATAAAGGGACTCAAGTTTAGATTTTTTTGGGGGAACAATCTTTTGAAACATTTATTGGCCCTCCATAGAGATAACAATCATTTCCTTGTTGGTATTTATTATCAAACATTTTTTTTTGGAAATGTCTTTTCTTCTAATAATTCTTTCATGGATTCTTCTATCTCTCGTGAGACTCTTAAGTCAATATCTCATTTTATTTTAGAAGTGTTTCTTCCCTTTTTTCTGACTTGTTATATTGATTTATGAAAAAAATTACCAATCTTTCAAATCAACTTTGTTCTTTATCATCTTTTTTATGGACCTTCTATCCATACATAAATCTTCTATGCAAATTCTTATCATTTCAGCTACATTTGCAAAGGCTAAATTAGTAGTATCTAATTTCTATTTACAAGCATGATATATGTACTTTATCAAGAATTGGATAAAGAATTATTGTTATGATATTTAGCTTGATGGCATTATCATCTACATGATTGCTTGTTTATGACATTTTTTCATAATCCATCATGAATTCATTAAATCCTTTTAAACTCACTAATTCCATCCCTAACAACATTTTCATGTCACTTTCCTTGGTGACCTGCTTCCGTAAACCAAAGGATAGCACAATTATCTTTATAAGTGTAGCTAAGTTTCTTATTTGTTCTTTTGATAGGGGCTTTGTCCCTCCTTCTGACAATAAACCAAATTCATTTCCAATTTTTCTTGAGAGTTTTTCCAACAAGAATATTAAGATTCCTTTGAATTGTGCATCTATTCATAATCCAGGCCATTGTCTACTTGTACTAGGTAGCATATATTCAACCATTCTTGCAATTTCTCTACGCATTCATTAGTTTATAAGTCATTAAAATCAAGAGGTAGATTGAGGGGGGGATTTGCACTTAATTTTATCTGTTTTCTCCAAAATATTTCCTCGTGATGTTGCTTCTACTTTTTAGAAGGTTAGAAATTCTTCTACCTTAAGAATTGTCTTGAGGATATGTCTTTGTCTTTTTATGTCTCTAATTTCCTTGAGATAGTTTTCCAATTGATTTATTTTTTCTTGGTTGGAAGCATTTGAAAGTTAAACTGCTTTCATCATGCTACTAAAGGTCTATATTTAAATTTAGTATGGAAAGTATCTACATTGGCATCTATATTATGGTTCCACCATCTCCACTAGTTTCTTAAATAATTATCATGGTTCTATCAAGATTGTTCAGAGTTCCATGAAATATGCACATCATTTCATGAACTTAAAAAATGTTCTTAGTTCAACGCACATATATCAAGGTTTCCATAACTACTTAGGTATCCACCATCCTAATCATTTCTATAGATAATTCTCATGGTTCCACTAGCATTTTTCATAATTCCTTAAACGAATTGCATGGAAACATAAGGAATACTCTTAGTTTCACTCATGTATAACGTGGTTCCAATAATTGTTTTTGGTTCCACCATTACCACTAGTTCCACAAATAATGCTCACATTTTCAATGGTAGTGTTCACCATGCTCATAATCATGCACATGGTAACATATGAATTGCTCACATTTCCATAGGCATTGTTCATTTTTCCTTGAATAACACCCACAGTTCTGTGAACTAAAGCATTGTGATCTTGGTTCCATTCACACATGTCATGATTTCAATAATTGCTCATGTTTCCACCATCTTCATTAGTTCCATACACACTACTTACAGAACCATCCCCATTGTTCATAATTCCTTGAACGATATGTATGGCTCTACGAACTTAAGAAACATTGATGCTTCCACGACCATACATTGTGGTTTTGCTCATTTTTTGCACTTCCACCACACCCACTAGTTCCGTAAGAAGTTATTAGAACAATGTGGGTGGAACCAAAATTATTATTTACATTCATGGAACCATGCACATTATTCAAAAACCACGAATGATGTTGAATGATGTTGATGGAACCGCTCACTTATTCTCTTGAAGCATTCAAAATAAATGCACAAATATTCATAGAAACATTTCAAAGTACAATGTTATATTTAATTTGCACATGTTTAAAAGTCTATTTAAATAAGTAGAATTTATGTTTTAAAAAACAATTCTATATAATTATTAGAAATAAGTTTTTTAAATTCAAATTAAATGATTATACAATCATCATCATTTTCAATTGGTTGCCAAAATTGATATTCAACTTTAAAATATATATTTTAATATAAAAAATTAAATTTAAATTTTTTTTCTAATGAAAGACAAGATGATATTATTATTATTATTATTATTAAATCAGTGTTTTTTGAAAAATATGAATATTTTATTTCAAAATATATCTCAATACTAAAAACTAAATTTAACAAAAAAATTTACCAGTAAAACCATAAGCATAAACATGTTCATGGTTCTGTAAACAATGTTTATGATTTTAGTTACATGTTTTGTGGTTTTGATAATACTAGTAAAACCATAAGCATAAACATTGTTTATCATTCCATAAACAATGCTTATGATTTTAGTCTCTTCTCTCGGAATGCAAGACTGAATCATTGGGCCCACTGCAGTCTCAGGAGCCTCATACTCCTCATCCGATGTTGAATCATAACCTGAAGGTTCTCCTTGCAACATGTACAACCTATCCACCTGATCACCAATTAGTTGTGGCTCCACCGGTTCCACTCCCTCCCTGTAGATAAATACATGTCCCCTCTTTAACAATGTAAAATTTCCAAAATCCTCCAAGGCTAAGACTGAGAGCAATTTAGCCCTCAGACATGGAACAAAGAGAAATCCATCAAGCTCTAGGAATCCTCCATACTTGAGTCAGAATCCAACCCTTCCAAATGCACGTACATCTTGTGCCATACTACCTTCACTCTCCACCATTCGGTCAGGACCTATCTCTGTGATAATAAGGAATACTCTCCATATTCTCGTCATGTGACAAGAGGCTCCACGGTCAACAATCCATCTGAAATCACCCCCAAATCCTCCACTACCGACACTGGATACTAGAGTAACCAAAGAAAATTTATTATCGAACTTGGAAGAAAATTCCTCTATGGTTGTTGTAGTAGTTGTCTCAGGCCCCTCATGTTCCTTCCTATTCTTCTTATTCTAAGGCCACTAATAAGCAAGGTGCCCAACTGGTTACAGCAATAACATCTAACTCTACTCAACTCCCTCCCAGAATATCCTTTCTTCTTTCTCTTTGCAGCAAGAGAAACATCTTCATCATCTCCATCTGTCTTCTGTCCACTTCTTTGAGATCCTTCCTAGATATCCTCCTGAGTGGAAACATCCCACAGTCTTCTCCAATATAGAATATGCTCACGACCCACCACACACTTCACAAAGACTTCCCTTTCCCTGGTGAAGCCTTTCAAGGCTATCCTCACCAACTATGAATCTGATATGACCTTGCCAACTGTAGCCAACTCATATTTCACTTGAGATAATCGAGTAAGATAAGAAGACACATTATCCCCCTTGCTCGTAATGGTATCATGTTGTTTATCCTTCAAGGCCATCTTCTGGTTTTCATTCATTGCCTCAAATAAATTCTTAAGTGCATCCCACATCTCTTGGGATGTCTTCCTCTCATCCAAATGTGGAATAAGGTGGTCCTTCAACCCATCCAGAATAATCCTCTCAGTGTTGGCCTCCTTTACCTCATGAAAATCCAAAGAAACAGGATCTGTTGGGGAGCCACAACAACAGAATTGACATAGTTCCAAATATTGTTCTCCTTGAGAACAATTGACATTCAGACCTTCCACTGCAAACAGTTGGAAATTCCATCCAATCGATCCTCAAATATAATGCATCCAACTATATTCGCTGTCATTATTCAAAGGAAAACAAAGAATAGATTTCCCCCCTTTAAAACTTGCCCAAATATCTCACTCCTCACTTTCACTCAGAGCCCAATCTGTGATACCATGTAGAAATTTAATGACAAAATCAACAAGACTAAATTATGTCATACACTTAGTTACCTAGAGATAATTGTCTTCTATGAACTCTAAAATATTTAAACCCACATTTAGAAGTTACGATAAGCATAAATACACATTGCTAACAAATTTTGCAGTGGAATAAACACAATGAACAACAACGATTAATCTTAGAAAAAATCAGAAATAGGCAATGCCAGGGAAAACCCCAATGTAGGGAAACCCAATGAGAGAGAGAGATTTTATTAGCTTAAGGAAATATATATCAACAACAACAATACATGTACAATCAAGATAAATAACTTACAGTACCCAAGAGTCCTGAATTTTTTCCTCGATTTCTATTCCCACAAAATCCATACTATTGTACGGATTTTCCCTCTTACAACACCTCAAAATATGTGCCAAATAATAGTTGCACGGACGACAACAGAAATTTCCGCCTTCAACAATAGAAAACGATGAAAAAGATACCTCGATTTGACTGTAGCTACACAGTATGACCTCTCTAACAGCTGCAAGTTACAACACCCTCACATGGAAATATCTCTTAGGATTTGTGCCCAATCTCTCTTGGGAAATGCACCCTTCTTGTTGCCCTCTTTCATCTCTACAAATCTTCTCAAAAATCTATCTCTAACTCTTCCTCAATGTGTCTTGCACACTACCCAATGCATTCTCTTATAATCTGAAAGTGGCTCTTCACCTTCCCCAACCCTAGATCTAATGGCCAAGATCTAATCTTTCCTTTACAAGATCAACGATCATGAATCATTCCTTCCAAAATAAATCACTTTAAAATATTAAAGTTCATCTTCACTTTATAACATAAGTGCACTTTATGAGATAAAGTCACTCTAATATTAGAAGGTACACTTTATTAAAAATTCCCTTACATAAAATAACCACTTTATCACAACTTTATAAAAACCCATTACAAATTCAAGTGTCTAGCAGTGTAGGTAGAAGGTAACTTCTGCATACAAGACACACATGCAGAGTACCTCCCGAGATAAAAATCTAACACGTTGAAAAGTTATTTGCAACACTTTATTCTTTCTGATCCTCCTAAATTTTTTATGCGGGAAGGGAGGAGAGAATACATTAACGCAAGTGATCTTTGGAGACCTTTTTGGCCTGTGAAATTTTATTTTTGTGCAAGGGTGTGAGTGAAAAAAAAAATTAGCAGTTTATGTTTGAAGTTGTAGTAGGTGGACGTCATGTGGTCCTTTAATCTTCTTTTTTATTAACCACTTAATTTTTGTGCAATCCTTGCTAAATTGGAAAACTAGACTTTGTTTGTAAGAGATGTGGACATGTGGGTTCCCTACCAATATTTTAACTTACTATGTGTTTGTTTGCAAAAAATGAAACTATCATAGGTTGTACAATGATATGGAAATTAAGGGTCCATACAAATCTTTATCACCCTAGTATGCTTACTTTAAAAAAAATAACTATGAGGTACACATGTGCTTTGGCCTCAACTAGTTAATTTGTGTGATTCTTTTTAATAAACTAAGAAAATACTAAAGAGAATATGTGCACATTATAGGGTTCTTATTGCCACTTCAATTTACTTCATATGTTGTTTGTTCTAAGGGAGATGTAAAAAAATTAGACACTCTTTTATGGTTCCCCAAGATCACTCAAGAGAGTGTGAGCGGAAGAGTGTACATATAGGTGAATGCTCAGTTTAAATGCTCAAGGAGGCCAGTTTGGCGACCTGCAAAATGGAAAAAGTGAATTAAAGAGATATTGAAACCTGAAAGGTAAGAAATCATAGTAAGAACATTGTGGAGTTACTAATATAGATTTATTCCTTTTAGAAACTTGGACGTGTAAGAAAGGAAATTTTTGTGTTAGCGTAGTTTTGATTATCACAACAATTAATTGTAAGTGTGAGTGGAGCATCATAAAATAAATAATATAAACAAAATAAGGAAATACTAGCATGAACTTGAAGAGAAAGAGTAAAAGAAGTGAGATATGTTGTACCAATGGAAATACTTTGAGTACAACACCACAGGGAATTTGGTGAGAAAATGAGATCCCTTCTTCCTCTTTGGCATGGGTCATTTTTTCCCCTTCAAGAACCTTTCTCTCTCAATAGTTAAATGGTGAAAAGAGGTGTACAAAATCTTTCAATAGATGAGAGATTCAAAATATCAAGCAACAATGGTTATGAAAGTATGGATGAGTTCGTGATAAAACAGGATTCTCAATACTCATGCAACCAACATAACATTACTTAGACTTATCATATAATTTTCCATGCTAATGGATTCGATTTATGGGCCTCCAACAAGCTTGACGAAAACTAGTTTCAATGGGAAATGGTAGGCCACTTGGGTGTGGCTTCCCTTGCTTGATTAGACATAAAACCATTGGTTGTACCAGTCTTCAATTCTTATATGATCAAGGCCTCTTGGTCCTTAAACTAGGAGTAATATTTTATGGGATTTTTTATCATCAATGCACCCAAAATTTGGTGAAACTAAACTTCTTTTCATTCATGTGAATTTCGAGTGAAAAATCACACTAGCATGTGCGGATTGTGCTAAATTGGGTTTCCTTGAGGCACACAAATGCAAAAAAAATAACTATGTATAGTTTTTTTGTTATGTTGAAGGTGGCATGTTAATTCCATGAACATATAACTTTGTTTAAAAAATTTATGACTCTTCCATTGATCACTTGTATAGCTCTGTGACTACCTTCAAATTATGACTACCTTCAAATATCACCATTGCTTACAAGCATAATGATAATATTCTACTTCCACATAGTTAATGCATGGAACAATGAACATGTCCAGTCATTTTCCTCTTACCAGCATAATTCCAATAAAATTCCCTCCTTCCAGTTTCCTCTGTAAACAATAATGCCAAAAGTCGTCTCTTCTGTCCATTTCCAATAGTGACCCTTGTTGATTAAAAATTTAGTAACCTTGGTTTTCCTCTCTTCGAAAAAAAAAAAAATTACGAGAAGAATAAAATTTTAAAAGATCATAATCCCATGGTGTATCCCTCAGTTTGATTTTCCTCACATATTTTAGAGATTCAAAATACGAGTCTGTATGCTCAAGATATCCACGTTTTTTGTTTAAAAGAGCATTTCTTCATGTGCAATACAACTAGTTTCTCTCTCGGTACTTAGTCTTCTTGGAAACTCACCTTTATATTTTTAACTGAGAGAGAAATTCATGTTCTCTGTTTTTTCTCTCTCATACTCTCATAACCACTTCACTTATCCTGAAATATACCATACTTAGTCTCATTTCCATATTTCACTTATTCATCCCATCTACTGTTAGAATATAGAAGATCGTGCTCGTTTTACCATTGACAATACCCTCGTCACCCAACCATAGGCCGAAGCCACCCTCCGAGCACCTTGACCTTCACAGAGAAGAGAATCCTGGTAGAAATCCAATATCCAAGAGAGGCTAATGCACCAAGAAATAATAGAACCCAAGCTGATAAGATAATCCCACCCAGAGGCTAGCACACACCTTCCCAGAAACTTGCGCACAAGCTGCAACTACACCTGCGCATATCCAGTTCACTCTCCTACAGCTGAGATGATAATAATGAGAAATGGTGACATGTATTTATAGTAGTCTGGGCAGTTTAAATGGGGTCGACTTCTCCTTCTGGGTATTAATAAATTCATATTAAATATATTTCTGCAGCCGACAACCTGTCTAGGGTTTTCTTCATTTCTTTGCTTCCTTCCATAGTATTCTAATCTTGTCATAGGTCAAAATAGAGGTTCATACCTCCCGAAGCTACCATAATATTAACACTCCCTCCTAGATAGGGAGGTATGGTCTTGAGAACAACATACCATTCCACTGGTAGCAACACGAGCACCATCATTATTATAAAACTGGGTAATCTCCTATGACAACTAGTACAATATCAATTGATAAAACACACTTGTGTCTATTCAGGTAGTATGCAACTACTCAAACCATGAAACATAGTCACAAATAGTGGAACAAATCCACCACAGTAGTATATCTCTACTCTCTGGAGACACGCCGTCTCCGGGAAAATATTTCACTCACATCTGTGAGTTCTGAAAGAATATCTGCCTCACGAACAGTGGAACATATCCACCATAGTAGTTTACATCTACTGTCATATATTATTCATAACAAACATCTAATAGCAACCTCCATAGAAACAATGTTATGATAAAAACTAAATCATCTGGGCCAATCTTTCACTCACATTTGTGGGATATGAAAGAATATCTTCCCTCAGTATAGAATATCAACAATGGGATATATGCCCCATTCTTCTCAAACAAGAAAGAAGTATTATTTCTTATTTCTGAGCCTGGACCATTCCTCACCCTGGGTCATTCTTCCTACACTAGTCAAAGTGCACCCTGGACAGAATGTATAAACCCTAAGGAATGTTTGGACCATTCCCCACCTTGGGCCATTCATCCTACACTAATAAAAGCGCGCCCTGGAGAGAATGTACAACACTAAGGAATGTATGTCCCTGATTGTTGAGCCTGGACCATTCCCCACCCTGGGCCATTCCTCCTACACTAATCAAAGTGTGCCCTGGAGAGAATGTATAACCCTAAGGAATGTCTGTCCGGACCATTTTCTCCATTAACCATAAGAGGAAAAGACTATCCTGCATCAACCTCCAAAATAGACCATTCCTCATGTTAACCACAATGAGAAATCGTTGTCCAACGAAGCGAGCCAGTCTTCTTGAGTAACCCTCAAGAAGAGAGACTGCGCTAAACCACTCCCCATGTTAACCACAATGGGAATTCGATGTGTATGATACATTAGCAATGAGACTGCCTCCCATTTTAACCACAATGGGAAGTAACTATCCGTCAGAAATCTCAATCCACTTTCTGAACAGGAAAGAATCTGTCCAATCTGGACTATTTTTTAATTACAAAGATAAATAATATTTTCAGTGCTCCCTCTTAACTGGAGAGTTATTTAAATCACAAAAATAAATGTTTTTCAAGAATATTTTTTTTTACCTTCTGCTAGCTTGGAGAATATTCCCTTTTAGCTAAGGGAGTTATTTCCATGATCACCATCTTCTCTTGGAAATATGAAAACTTGATTCCACATAGAGGTTTTGTCAGGATATCTATTGTGTGCTCATCAGTGGGGATATACTCGAGATTTACCTCTCATTCCTGGACATTATCTCGAATAAAGTAGTACTTGATCTCAATGTGCTTCGCCCTTTCGTGAAACATTGGATGTTCTTATAATCTTATACAACTCTGATTATCACAATATATTATGGTCAATTCTCGAGTCTGATCAAATAAATTGGAGATTAACTTCTTTATCCAGAATGCTTTTGTGCATGCTTCACAAGCTACCATCTAATCTTCTTCTGTTGTACTGAGTGCGACATATTTTTGTTTGTTTCTACCCAAAGATATCATAGAGGAGCCCAAGATGAAACACATACATGAAGTACTCTTTCTGTCTTCTGCACTTCCTTCCCAATCAGAGTCTGTGAATCCATGAAGTCAGATATCACTGGATGCGGTATATCTCAAGCCATAGTTTATTGCCCCACGAATATATCTTAGGACATGCTTTGAATATATCCAATTCTCTTGTCTAGGTTCCACCTGGAACTGACTTAATGTATTTACAACAAAGGAAATATCTGGTCGAGTATTTACCAAATACATCAATGATCCAATTAGCTGTCGATATAGATATGGATCTATTGGATCAGAATCTGGGACATTCAATTTTCTTATATCCCCATTCATAGGAGTGTCCATGGACTTACATTCCATCATTCCAAACTTATGAAGGATCTTTATTTCATACTTTCCTTGTCCAAGGAATACTTCTGCATGCTTTTTCCATACTTCTAGTCCCAAGTAATAATGCATGAGACCTAGATATTTCAAATCAAATTCAGAGGCTAATTCCTTATTGCACTGGATAATTATAGATTCTTCACCTATTATGTATAGATCATCAACATATAATAGTAGAATCATAGGTGCGTTATCCACGACTTTGTAATAAATGTTTGGATCTGCATGACTTTTGAAGAAACCAAGTCTTGTTAGATAGTTGTCCATTCTGGCATACCAAGCCCTTGGAGCCTGCTTGAGTCCACATAGATCATTTTTTAATCTGCAAACGTAAGTGTCTCTGGAATGTACCTCGAATCCTTGAGGTTGTTCAATATACTCTTCTTCTTCAATAGCTCCATTGAGGAAGGCCTTCTTTACATCCATCTGGTGTAGATACCATCCCATGGAAGCGGCAAGAGATATGATAGCTCTGATGGAGGTATACCTTGCCATCGGAGCAAAGGTTTCATCATAATATTCTCCCTCCTTCTGGGAGAACCCTCTGGCCACAAAGCTTGCCTTATATTTATCCACGCTTCCGTCTGCTGCATGTTTGATCTTGTATACCCATTTTGAGGTTACCACTGATTTTTGTTTAGGTCTGGGTACAATTTCCCATAATTCATTTTTCATAATTGACTAATGTTCTTTAACCATAGATTCTTTCCATTGTCCCTTATGGACTACTTCTTCGAATGTAGTAGGTTCTTCATCTATAAGATTCGTCATGTATGTTGCATTACTTGAGAATCTTTTCATTCTTTTACTTTTCCTGGATGTTCCTTTTGGAACATTGATTCTTTCTGCATCTTGTAATGTGGCTTCAAGCCAACCTGGTCATTTCTTGTTCTTTGGTATGATATCTGAATAAACATTCTCACATGGCTCCATAGGTTTACTAGAGCAACATGAGCACCGTCATTATTATCCAAGTGGATAATTTCCTATGACAACTAGTACAATATCAATTGATAGAATACACCTGTGTCTATTCAGGTAGTACACAACTACTCAAACCGTGACACATAGTCACAAATAGTGGAACAAATCCACCACAGTAGTACATCTCTACTGTCTGGAGACAAGTCGTCTTCGGGAAAATATTTCACTCACATATGTGAGTTCTAAAAGAATATCTGCCTCACGAACAGTGGAACATATCCACCACAATAGTTTACATCTATTGTCATATATTCTTCATAAAAAAAGATCTAATAGCAACCTGCATAGAAACAATATTATGATAAAAACTAAATCATCTGGGCCAATCTTTCACTCACATCTGTGAGATATGAAAGAATATCTGCCCTCAGTATAGAATATCAACAGTGGGCTATCTGCCCCATTCTTCTCAAACAAGGAAGAAGGATTATTTCTAATTTCTGACCCTGGACCATTCCTCACCCTGGGTCATTCTTCCTACACTAGTCAAAGTGCACCCTGGACAGAATGTATAAACCCTAAGGAGTGTTTGGACCATTCCCCACCCTGGGCCATTCCTCCTACACTAATCAAAGTGCACCCTGGAGAGAATGTATAAACCCTAAGGAATCACTGTCCTGGACCATTCCCCACCTTCAGCCATTCCAACTACACTAATCAAAGTGCACCCTGGAGAGAATGTACAACACTAAGGAATGTCTATCCCTGATTGTTGAGATTGGACCATTCCCCACCCTGGGCCATTCCTCCTACACTAATCTAAGTGTGCCCTGGAGAGAATGTATAACCCTACGGAATGTCTGTCCGGACCATTTTCTCCGTTAACCATAGGAGGAAAAGATTGTCCTGCATCAACCTCCAAAACAGACCATTCCTCATGTTAACCACAATGAGAAATCGTTGTCCGACGAGGCGAGCTGGTATTCTTGAGTAACCCTCAAGAAGAGAGACTGCGCTAAACCACTCCCCATGTTAACCACAATGGGAAGTTGTTCTATATGATACATCAACAATCAGACTGCCTCCCATGTTAACCACAATGGGAAGTAACTGTCCATCAGAAATCTCAATCCAGTTTTCGAACAGGAAAGAATCTGTCCAATCTGGACTATTTTTCAATTACAAAGATAAA